>VDFB02355804.1:0-23041 GCA_007258455.2 Sequoia sempervirens | reverse complement strand
AGAATTTGCATTCTTAATGATCTTTGTGTTCTTGGAAAACTTCAACCTTATCACAGGCTTGGAGTAGTACCATTTCTTTAGGACGTTCTTCTCTTCGTTGCATCCTTTTTCCATGCTTGATTTACTTTGTCCCTAGATGGTTTCATGACGATTATTGACCTTCGAGCTGCTCCATGAATTACTGTTGTATCTCTTCTTCTTTTGTTCACTGATGAAGAACCCATAATACCTTATTCAAGATGAAATTGTTATAAAACAATGCCCATGCCTTGATTTGTTGGTTTGATAGATCATGTGTGTAAACAAGATTGACAAGGGAAGGGATAAATTGATGCAAAAATGGGCTCACAAGTGAATTTCAGGTTTTGGAAGACTGACAGCAAGTAAGGTATAATGTAATCGGGATTTTTGGAAGCCATTGCAAGTTTAAGTGCAAAGTGGGAAAAATAAGAGGTCATTGCAAGTTTATCATTTTAACTTGTAACCTTGGTCAAAATCTCCTACTTGTAATCAGATTATGAAAACCCGATTTTCAGCCAACGGCATCATTTTTGTAGAAAATGATAATGATGATGAAGAAAAATGGTAATGGCAAATGAATATGAAATGAAGGCAAGTGAATGAAAAACGAAATGGAAAGGCGAATGAAAGAGAGAGAAAAACATTTTTATGAATGAAGGGCGAATGAAGTATGATGGTGTATGAAAGAGAAATGAATGAAGGGTGTGTGAAGTGGAAAAATACATTTTCAGCCATACACTTTTTTTATAATATGCAATCTCAATCTCCATAGAAAGGCAACCCAAGAACAAAAGATTTAAAACAACAAAAACAGAAAAATAAAAAGCGCCTTGAACAAACTCAAATCTGCAAAAACGTGGCAATGGTAGAGCAAAAATGGGGAATTTAATAAAGTTGCAGACCTTGCCAAGTGTTCTTCATGCCAAAATCTCTTCAATCGGGGTACATATGAGCAATATCAAGCTACAAAATTCACAAAAACACTTGCAAAACTCATTTTGGGTTTTTTTGATGCTCATTGCAAGTAAAAAATATAACAAATAACTTCAAAAATGCCTTTTACTTGCATTTCGGGTTTTTAGAGACTCATTGCAATTTTACATTTTGTCAAATAGAAGAAATTGGACCTTTTAGCTCATTTGACAATTTCATTTTAATAAAAATAGGTATTTTTAAACAACTTAAGCAAAATCGGAACTTTTGGAAGTTTTAGCAATTTCGGAACTTTTGGAAGTTTTAGCAATTTTGCATAAGGCAGTCGGGATTTTTTGGACATTTAGCAATTTTCGGGATTTTTTGGACATTTAGCAATTTTCGGGATTTTTTGGACATTCAGCAATTTTCGGGATTTTTTGGGCATTCAGCAATTTTCGGCATTTTTTGGACATTCAGCAATTTTCGGGATTTTTTGGACATTTAGCAATTTTGCTCTTAGGCTTAAATTTCCCTATTCTGCTGAGTTGCCTAAAAAACCCGAAATTGACCAAAAACACACTAAAAATGACTCAGAATTTCACGAAAACGGACAAGAGTGAGTGAAAAATGTTAGCCAAAAGGACTATAGACCCAAAACTAAAATTTTCTAACCTTTGCACCTCGTAAAACGTGCCTTAGAAGAGAAAATCTTCAAATTTTATCAAAATTTTGATAGGTTATCCCAATTTTTAACAAGTCAAAAATGAGGGACAACATATTTCATTCCCATAAAGATAGAGGTCCCAGGTACTTTAAAATGTTTTAATTATTATTATATATAATCCAATTGAAATTTACTTATTGATCGCTCTTTTTAGACTATTGATCCCATGATCGTTTTGCAGGAAATGATGTTTTTTATAAACATCTAAGTGATATTACATCGAGATCTTCGCTCCCACCATAATGCATACCTGGAATGCCCAGACCCAAGATTTAAAAGATGAGCTCATTAACCATTTAGTTGTGCCGTCTTCAGTTGATAAAAACATTCAAACAAAACCAAGGTCCTTTAAGAAAGCCGGGTACCTATCTGAAAGTATTATGGACCAATATGGTATCACATTTAGAAGAACAACAAAGTATGAGCCAGTCTCCATGATTCTAGAGGGAGGAATGACCCTGGTCGATGGAAAGTGAGAAGGCCGAAAGAAAAAAGTAAAGACACCACCGCCAAGGAAGGTATGTGGATAATTATCAACAATGTAATTATATAATCGATTACTTTTTCTTTTACTTAATCTTAACGATTTCAAACTTCATAAAGCGCCCAACACATCAAAGGCAACAAAGGAAAGACTAGAAAAACACTCGGCACAAACTTGGCTCGTGAAGTTATAAGGAAATTAGCCACACAAATTGTAAGTATCAATAAAATGAAATATAGTATCCTAAATAATAAATTGGAAACAATTTTTGGTTTTATCACACCAAAGAAGCAAAATTCATGATCTTATGCAAAAATGCAGGGCTTTGAATTCAACAGAGTGCCCAAAGAAGAGGACCTAAAGATTTCCTTCCAACAAGGCTATGGAGCCATGGCTAAACATCTAAGAGTCTTGACTGGGAAACACAACCTTCCACTACAACCGACACGCAGTAAATAAACTCAATAAATTTTATTTAAAATTGAATACTTGTGCAATCTATTCAATATTAATTTCCACCATAGCAATTACATGCCTATTTTGTTTTAAACATTCAAGCAATGATAAATGCTACTACATGACATCGAATGTAGCCCGCAGGCGGAGCAGCAAACGCATGATGAAGGTCATGGTGTGCATCCTGGTATTTTAGAGCATGTAGAGCGTGATCAATATGTTGAGCATGATCAAGTTAGAGAAGATCAGGTATATGATGTGACCCCATCAGGTAAAGAGGACCACTCTAAAGTTCTTTTAAACATACTTAATTGCAATTGGTGTATTAATTAATGCACATTTCGTGGTTTCAAGTTTAGAGATGTGATGATCAACGCTGAGAATGATCGCTAGAGAAGATCAAACATGATGTGCCCCATCAGAAAGAGGACCACTCTCATGTTCTCTTAAACATTTTAATTTCAATTGGTGTATTAATTATCGTAACCTTCTATGTTTCAACCGCAGACATCGATTTAGAGGGTGTTCAACATGTTGAGCATGAGTCTATAAAGTTCAGAACATGATGTGGACTCACTGTAAAGAGAACCACTCTGTATCGTTCTTTTAATTAATGAAATACTTAAAACATAATGGGCTTAACATTTCTTTCTTATTACAGACCCCTTTGCACGGCAGGTCCACGTCATGAGAAGATGACTAGGCCATTAAGATCACGAGCAAAGGGCATAACAACTAAAGGGGGATAGATATTGATTTAGAAAATGATACTCCACTTCAGATTTTTGTAGCTTTAAAAAAGAAAAAAAAAAGTGATTGTAATCATATCATGACAACCATATTTTGATAATATGTAAAAACTAAAAGAATGAATATTATATGTTAATGAATAAATGTGAATATGTTAATTAATGAATGTTATATGTTAATAATGGTTATATGTTATTAATGAATGATTAATGTTATATGATTGGGTATGGGGAATTGAGAGTGATGTGAGGGGGGGAGGGGCCAAATGAGCTTCCAACGTCATGTGGTTGGCCCTATTAAATAGAGATTATTAAACTATTCTCGAAACAAAGAGAAGCTCAATAAGGTAATGCACTTTTCAATATAAGAAATGCATCATTTGAAGCATCAAACCAATATGCAAAGATGAAAGAAAGTGCTAACTTTTCACTATGGTAGCAGAAAAATGATTCTTTATACCCTGAATCCATGTTTGCATCATAATTTGAAGTTGTTTCCATTCCAATGTTCTGAGTTTAGTTTGTTTGTATGGATTTGTATGAATACCACATTGTGTTGTGTGTGGATTTGCTTTCAAAGCTCTGTTTCTTCTGTTTTTAGTGGTGACGTAACTCTAAAATTTGACTTTTGTGCATAACAGGTTAGTGGAAAAATTGACAGCTCTGAAGGGTTTAGAGGTTCGATTGAGATAGATACATGGATATTTGGATCTTGTTGTTGATGGGAGGCTTTGACTTAACCATGAAATTTTGTACCATCTGTAGGTATGCAAAAGTTTCTCTACTTACATTCATTCTTGATCATAAATGTTGTAAATGATATTAATGCTTCAAACTTAAGATTCGTTTCATTGTTATAATGATCAAAATGTTATACTTTGCTATACATTCAAGCATTCTCTTGCCCCCTTCTCTTAAGAATCGTAGCGATACACTTAAGACTGAAGGAATAATTCTCAAGGAGACTCAGAACATCGGTATGACTGCATGACACCATAGCGACATATGATCTATTGGCTATCGGTGAGACTCAAAACATCGATGAGACTGTGTGACACCAAAGTGATATGTAATATTGACTGTTGAAGAGACTCAAGGCGTCGGTGAAACTACATGACGTCTCAACGGGTGTCTAATAAACATGGAAAATGATCAAATAAAATAATTGCCCGATATTTGAATACGAAGGGATGCGACTTGATTGATCTCTCACCGATGGTACATTTCAACGAATATTTTTTTTTAAAAAAAGTCCATTATTTTGTCAAAATTTTGACGAACACAATCGACGAATCACCGAAAAGGTCCGACAAAGTTGCTATAGCTGTGACGAAGGCTTAGTCGTAACTCCTTGTCTATTTCATCGCGATTTCGATGAAGTACATCGACGAATCACATAAAAGGTCTGATGAAGTTGCTTAGCTACGACGAAGGCTTCGTCGTAACTCCTTGCCCATTTCATCAAAATTTTGATGGATGCCACCAACGAATCACATAAAAGGTTCGACAAAGTTGCTTAGCTACGACGAAGGCTTCGTTGTAAATAATTGCCCATTTTGTCGAAATGGCGATGAACTTCTGGTGTTCTTTCGATGCTTCGGAAGAGCCATTGCAATTGCATTTTGATTGCAATTCGTCAGTGGATACATGAAGTTTTCATCGATATTCTGACGAACATCCAAGTCATTTTATGATGCCGATGACTGACGAATTTGCGTCGTTATTTCAACGTTTAATTCATCGTCAGACTTGCAACAAAAAAACAATGACGAAAATTTGTTTTTGTCATTTCGTCGCTTTTCTGACAAAGATTTGTCGAACGACCGACGAACGTCCATCGGAAAATGGTGTCAAATTCAGTAGTGGCAATACAAGGCCAAAAAATGGAACCCCCCAGAATCTGGTATTTCTATTAAGAAAATACAAGATTGCACTCAAAATCTCTCCAAAATGATAATCTAAAGGCACTCCAATGGCTTTGATACCATGTAAGAATTGGCTATGAAGGTAGCCACCTAAGATCTAGAGGCCTAATCGAAAGCACAAGCATAAGAGAGATAGAAACAATATGACAAGAATAAATTATATTCTGCCAATAGAATAGAATGGAATGTGTTGTGCTATGTTATGTTGTGCCAGTGCCCAAGTACATAGGAGACCCCTTGGTTATATAACCAAGGTTAGTACATAGAAGGGCATAAGATTATCACAAGTGTCCTAATCTTATGACATGAGACAACTATGAAAAGCTATCATTCCACCGAAAGTGGAAAAGTGATAATGTGATAATCACCACAAAAGGTGGAGAGGTAATCACATGATGTGTCCACGAAAGGTGGATGTGATAAAGTAATAACATGATAAGTCCACCAAAAGTGGAAATTCTCCAACTACCTCCTATGCGGTCCCTAAGTAAACTTAACTAAGGTGTAATAATGACCTAGGATAAGGTACACCACTTTTAATTACACCAACAAAATCTTTGCAAGGAATTGGGAAAGGGCTACTTTCCACATCAAAGTAGCACCAATTCCTCCATGGGATGTTGGTTTGGATGTTTTGAATAAGATTTCAATAAGATTTCATTTGATATTCTATCTTTGTTTCTTGTTCATTTCATTTTAAATGAATTTCATGGTGAATGATTGTTTTAGACTTGTTTATTGACTAACATTGGGCTGTTTGTTCATGTTTGAGCAGGTCCAGATCAACCACTCATAGTGAAGAAGAATTGTTGAAGGAAAAAGAAGCATCTCAATTAAGGATTGATACAATGTTATTGTAATCTTGTTCTAAGGTTAAATAATACAAGCACTATTGATTCTGGTGGTGGAGTTTTTTCCCGAAAGGGTTTCTCCATGTATATGTTGTGTCACTTCTATCTTCTGGTCTTATTCTTCTATAATCTTCTATTTACTTCTACAATTGGTAAGATTGATCTAAACAGATAATCATCCACAAAGAAATTTTAACAAATAACACTTAATTAGATCTAAAATCTCATACTTTTACAAGTTTTAAAGTTACATAATTATCTCCATTCTCAACATTTGGTATCAGAGCTAACGATTGGGTAGAGTTTGGTATGCCTTTCTCTTAAAAGTTTTAAGGTTTTTTGGTTGTAGTGGGATATTTTACTATTGTGTTATTGTTGATTTGTAAAATAAGTGTGTTACAATGAGTTCTACTTCTCGTTTAGATTTTGAAATATTCAATGGATCTAGTTATGAGATGTGGAAACTAAAAATGGAGGATCTCTTTGAAGAGAGAGTTCAATGGTTAGTTGTTTGTAATGAGATAAAGTCACCTACAACAATGTTAGATGGGGATTGGGATAATCTTGATAAGAAGGCAAGAGGGACCATAGGATTATGTCTTTCTAATGTTGTTCTCTTGAATGTTTCAAACGAAACTACTACATATAAACTATGGAAGAGGATAGGTGATATCTATCAAACCAAAAGTCTTACTAATAAGTTGTATTTGAAAAGACAGTTTTATTTTTTAAAGATGAAATATGGTGATTCTGTTGCACATCTTTTAAATGCTTTTAATTTGATTCTATGTTAGTTAGCATCTGTAGATGTAAAGATAGAAGATGAAGATAAATGCATTTTTTTACTTTGTTCTTTACCAAAATCTTGGGAAAATCTAATTGTTGCTATCAATGGTAGTGGTACATATCCTAAGATGGACAATATAATTCCTACTCTCCTATCAAAGGAGATGAGGGGGAAGTCTAAAATAGGATCCCAAGATGCCTTGTTTGAAGAGGTAGGCCTAAGGAAAGGGAACCTAAGGGAGACAAGAAAGGAAAGGGTAAGTCCAAAGGACGATCTAAAATCCCTCGTAAGAGTAAGGTAAAGTGATGGAATTGTGGGAAACCTGGACATGTAAAGAAGGATTGTAAGAACAAGAAAAAGAGTTTTGATGCTTCTATAGAGAAATCCTCGAAGGACAGTAATGATACATTGGTCATTTCATCTAATACTTTTAGTGATAACTCTTGGCTTATTGATTCAAGTTGTTCCTATCATATAACTCCTAACAAGGAGTGGTTCACTAAGTATAATGCATATGATGGAGGGAATGTCCTATTTGGAGATAATAGCACAACAAAGGTTGTGGGAAAAGGAGAGGTAAAGTTGTGTTTCAATGATGGTAGGGTTAAGATCCTTAATGATGTTTTACATATTCCAAGACTTGCTAGAAATGTACTTTCTGTATCTAAGTTCAATGATTCTATAATGCATGTGACATTTGACAAGTATGGTTGCAGATTGGTGAAAGGGAATATGGTGATTGCTAAAGGATCTCAGATTGGGACTTTGTTTAAGCTTAATACCTCCAATTTGAATAAATTAGCCAATGTAACTGAAGTTGAAAATACATGTATGTTGTGGCACCATAGATTGGGCCACATTGGTGAAAAAGGTCTTAGGACCATTCTTAATAAGAAATTGGTTGACAGTATTCCTAATTATAATATTGGAAAAAATGATTTTTGTGAGCATTGTGTGTTTGGAAAGCAATTTAGATCTTCATTTCCTAGTGGAACAAATAAAGCTAAAAGATTATTAGAGATTATTCATTCAGACGTAATGGGCCCTACAAATATTGACTCTATTGGAAAATCTAGATATTATGTCACATTTATTGATGATGTCTCAAGATACACTTGGATCTATTTTATGCATAACAAATCTTATGTGTTTAATAAGTTTAAAGAATTTAAGGCTTTGGTTGAGAAATAATTAGATCATAAGATAAAAGTGTTGAGATCAGAAAACGGTGTTGAATATTGTTCTAGGGAATTTTATGATTATTGTAAGCATGTAGGAATTGTGAGACATAAAACTAATCCATATACACCTCAAAAAATGGAGTAGCATAAAGGATGAACTGAACCTTAATGGAAAGAGCTAAGAGTATGTTAATTAGTGCTAAGCTAGATTGGTGCCTTTGGGCCGAGGCTATAAGTACTTCTTGTTATTTAATCAATAGATCTCCTAGTTCATCTATTGAAGATAAAACCCCTTATGAAACGTGGTTAGGTAGGAAACCTAGTGTTGCACATTTAAGGATCTTTGGTTGTGAGGATTTTGTTCATGTGCCTAAAGAAAAGCAATCTAAGTTGGATACAAAAGCACAAAAATACATATTCATAGGTTATGGTGAAAATGTAAAAGGTTACAAGCTTTGGAATCCTCTAACCCAAAAAATTACTTTATCTAGAGATGTGATTTTCAAGGAATTTAGAGCTTATTCAGGAGAAGAAAAACCAAAGGACAAGGATACTTCTTGAACAATGCATTTTGAGATAAATATTGAGAAGCAAGAAGATGCACATATTGGAGAACAATTGGATGGATTGCATGAGGAGAGTTCATAGAGTTCCTCTGAGATAGATGCTCATGATGAGCATAGTGAGGAACCAGAAGAACCCCCTTTGAGAAGATCCACAAGAAAACGACATCCTGTTGATAGGTATAGCCCACATGATTTCCATTGTTTATTTGCTTTGATGAGTACTAATGATGAACCTAGATCTTACAAGGAAGTTGTCTTTAGATGAGAATGAGCTTTGGTCACAAGCTAAGCATGAGGAAATGGATTCCTTGGATACTAGTGACACATGGGATCTTGAGAGTTTTCCCAAAGGAAGAAAGGCCATTGGTTGTAAATAGATCTTTAAAAAGAAAATTGGAGCAGATGGTAATCTCAAAAGGTACAAGGCTAGATTATTAGCCAAGGGCTACTCCTAGAGAGAGGGAGTTGACTTTAGTGAAATCTTTTCTCCCATTGCTAAATTAACTTCTATTAGATTCTTTTTATCTATTTTTGTTGCTTATGATTTTGAGGTAGAGAAAATGGATGTGAAAACTACTTTTTTGCATGAGGATCTTGATGAGGAGATTTATATGAGGCAACCTAATGGTTTTTTTGTAAAAGGAAAAGAAGAATTGGTTTGCAGGTTAAAGATATCTTTATATGGATTGAAACAGTCACCAAGAATGTGGTACCAGAAGTTTGATTCTTTTGCATTGAAAATTGGCTATGTTAGGAGTGAGGAAGATCATTGTGTTTACATAAAATGTATTGATGATTAACTTTTAATTATTATCTTGTATGTTGATGAAATGTTGTTTATTGGTAACAACAAGGTAATGATCAAAGAATTGAAAGCACAACTCTCTAGCACATTTGAGATGAAAGATCTAGAGGCTACAAAATATATCCTTGGTATGGAGATCAGCAGAGATAGAGGTAACAAAAAGCTTTGCTTAAGTCAAAGCAACTATGTTGATACTATTTTGAAATGGTTTAAGATGCAAGATAGTAAACCAATTAATATTCCTTTACTAGTTGGCACAAAGTTAAGTTTAGACATGAGTCCTAAATTTGATTTTGATCATGAGGAAATGTCTGAAATTCCATATGCTAGTGCAATTGGTAGCTTGAGGTATGCAATAGTCTGTGTAAGACCAAATATAGCCCAAGCAGTGGGAGTTCTAAGTAGGTTTATGCCTAACCCTAGTAAAGAACATTGGACTTATGTTAAGAGGGTGTTTAGATATTTATGAGGTACTTCTAATTAGTATTTGGTTTATCATGGTGCTAATGATATTGATATTATGCACAGATCATTGGACATACAAGGTTTTGTTGATTCAGATTGGGCAGGAGAACTGGACAATCGGAGGTCAACAAGTGGCTATGTGTTTACTTTGTTTGGAGCTGTGGTTAGTTGGATGAGTAAGAGGCAGCCTACAGTTGTTTTTTCCACCACAGAAGCATAGTAAATGGCTTCTACACATGCTCTAAAGAGGCAGTTTGGTTACAGAGACTTGGGAAAGGTATTGGTTTTAATTGCAAGTAAATTAAACTTGAATGTGATAGTCAGAGTACTATTTTTTTAGAAAAAAATCCTATGTATCATGCTCGTACTAAGCATGTTGATGTTCAATATCACTTTGTGCAAGAAATGGTTGAGAGTGGAAAGGTATTGATTGAGAAAGTTGACACTTTGATCAATGTTGTAGATTATCTTACGAAACCAGTTCCTATAGATAAGTTCTCTTGGTGAAGGAAGGCCATTGGCCTTGAGTCTTGTACTTGATTTATAATAATGATTCCTTGTTTTGAATAATTGCAATGTATAATGTCAAGTGGGAGAATGTTGGAAATAGGATGCCATTTAATTGCAATCCTAAACATATTTCATGTATCTCCTAAGTCCTTAGAAAGTGTTCCCAAACACTAAGATTAGAAAGAGATTAAATTCAAATGAAATGAACATGTAAATTGAAATTTGTAATTATTCCTAAATGATAGGAACATGTGGGGATGCCCAAGAAGAGCTCCTATAAAATAGGAGCACATGGGGCGCCCACATAGAAGGTGGAACCAACCTTGTTTAAGTTAACTGTTTGGAGAAAAGATAACACTTCAATAATGCATGTAAAGATCCTAGAAGTTAGGGATTGATATTTACATGAGTGGAGTTTAGTTTAGTTTAGTTATGGTTCAATTATCTTTAGTTGTCTGCAGTTAGTTTTAGTTGAATGCTAGTTGACTTTAATTGACTTGGAATGCATGACTAATGACCTCAGTTGTATGACAAATAACAAGTGATATATTCAGTTAAGTGGGGATGATCAATCATGCATAATGTTTGCATGAATTGATGGACATATATGTTTTAGTTAATAAAGATTGACTTGGACCCACCTTGGGTTCCCAAGTTGGCATCTTGGAGTTAACACCTTTTGCATGAGAAGATATTTACAAGGCTGAGTTAAGTGGTCCCATTCTTGGGTGCCAACTTTGAGGAGAAGTTTGGAAGATATTTTCTTGACCAAAAATCAATTAGGAGTTCAGATCGGGGCACCTAAATTGAGGAGACATTGGTTTTGACTTCATGTTACATAATGGAACTCTACTTGCACAAAATAGGTGTAGGTTTTTGAGAGGAGCTTCAAGCTCTTGTAATTGGCAATTCTCTAGAGTTTTCAATGCTCATTATTGTTTATTAATTGCAGCAAGTTAAAGAGAGATTTATTAGAGTTTATTGCACGTTGTGAAGAAGAATTATTGAAGGAAAAAGAAGCATCTCAATCAAGGATTGATACAGTGTTATTGTAATCTTGTTCTAAGGTTAAATAATACAAGCACTATTGATTCTGGAGGTGGATTTTTTTCTTGAAAGGGTTTCTTGACATATATGATGTGTCACTTCTATCTTTTGGTCTTATTCTTGTACAATATTCTATCTACTTCTACAATTGGTAAAATTGATCTAAATAGATAATCATCCACAAAGAATTTGTAACAAATAATACTTAATTAGATCTACAATCTCATAGTTTTACAAGTTTTAAAGCTACATAATTACCTCCATTTTCAACAAAAAGGGAAATGAAGATATAGGAATTGGAGGAAAAGTTACAAACATATGGACATGGGACCAAGTTAGACCTATTGGCATAGCTTTCCTTGGTCAAAGTAGGGAATAAAGAACTCAGAGTAGAAAATATGAGGCCCCTTACTATAAAAACTCCCGCTTATCATACAACCATGTCCCTAGGATATCAATTTTGGAAGGTTACTCAAGAGTTTTCTAAATAGAGAGAGAACTGGAAGAAGGAAAAAGAAACAATAATTGTAGAACATACTAGAATACTAGAGGGTAAGGATATAGAATTAAAAAGGTTACTAGTCAAGGTGGAAGAGGTAGTAGATAAATTTGCCTAGATTGTCAGATGTAGACCCCCAACTAGAACCTATGATTTGCTTTACAAGAAAAATTCTTAAGTTTCCAGTTCAATAGACTAATAAGTAACCAACCAATGTCTACAAGTAGGAAATTTGATTTCCTAAATATTTTTGGTGATGCCACACTAGAGGAACATGATCAATTATGTGAATATTATTTGCATAATTATGTAGTGTCAAAAGATACATAATGGAATCTCGTGATTTTTGTAGGGGATTTACAATTGAGAGCACTAGCATCCTATTTCAAGAATGAAAAATTCAAGGGTGAACTTATGGAAGAATATATAGAGAGAGAAAAATTAGTTGCTCTTCCAATAAGGGATCCAAGAAACCTGAGATGATCATTGAAGAATGGTTAGAAATTTTGGATCACTAAGGTGTAGGAAGGAAGATTATGAGTTTGAGAATGAAGGATTACATAAGGATGCATATATTAATGGTTGGACTTGTTCATCATTTCTACAGGCATGCACAAGGAAGATGGGATAGCTTAACTCCTGAGCTAAGAGAAAAGTGTTGAAATGAACAAGACAACTAGGAGGGGGGTGAATTAGTTGTAGCAAATTAAACCTTCAAAAACCCTCAACAATAATCAGATCCACAAGCATTCATTAAACCCCTATTTTGTTAGATTAATTAAACATGAAATGCAGATAACAGAAATTGAAATCACAACACTAGATTTACGTGGATAACCCAATGAGGGAAAACTCGTGGTGAGGATTAGCTCACAATATAAGTAATAGTAAAACCGGTACAAAGGAGCTCATTGCAAAAATATGACACACTATCCAAAAGGCTCGTAGCTAGAGTTCATTGCCACAAAAAGAATATAAGAAGATAGAAGAAGAATGTTGCACAAAGAAAAAACTTCTCAATGCAACAAGAAGTCCACCATAATTTCTTGCACACTTTTGCAATCTCACATGAAAGATTTCGGATGCCTTTAGCTCACTACTTTTAGGAACCCTAACATGAAGTTTGCACTGCTCTGCTCAAATTTGCATCACACACATTACTCACATCAATCTCACATCTATATTGTTTCTTACTCTTTCTCTCACCCTCTTGCATCAACACCATACATATTTATATCAAGTTCTTCCTCAAAAACTTTCTCTAATGTCGGCCACTAGTTGTTATACATTCAAATTCAAAATAGGTCGGCACCTAAACATTCCCACGGTGGATAGGAACGAAAGGAAACCTACATAAATCCTTAATTAGGACCCAAATAGATCCCAAAAAACTTCAAAATGCTTCCACAAGCTTTGCATGTAGTGTTAAACACAAGGTCGACCAACACCCATGCAAAACACCATATACATTAAGTACACGCTTCCTTAAACCAAGCTGAAATTTTTGGACAACATAATTCACTTGAACTCAATCTAGAATAATCCATGAACCACTTAAAATTCATCAAACACTTCATCAAGCTTGCATCAACAAATTCTTTAACTTAGAACAATTGATAACCCTTGATTGCATACTGATAAATGAAACTCTCACTGAACTGCACCAAATCAAGTAAAAACTTGAACATAGAAATATAAAAGAATTATAAGAAACTTTCCAAATCTGCACAATCTGAAGCCAAACAACAAAGAAATGTGGAGCAAATACATTCCTCCTAGACCATACAAAACATCACTGAACAACTGGTTCACACACTGGTGAAAATATCTCACACTGTACAACGATTCAAAAATATAAATTTTGAATATAACTTCTTTCAACCTTGAATAACCTATAAGATCCACATAGGCATAGCATCAACATAGAAAGAATACGAAGCATAATATCAGAGCACACTATGAACATTTGCACAACACAGTTTACTTTGTTTATTAAGTTTTCTCAAAAGCACATGGAAACCAAGTACCAAAGACATTATCTCAAATCATTACTTCATTCCAACTCATCTTTAGAATCTGCAATAAAATAATAGCTCCATGTACTCACAACACTTCCTCAAGGTCTCAACTACACATGCTCAACCTATTTTCCACAATTTTCTCAATATCCTCAACATCTTCATCCCATAGTCAACATCAATGACAACACCAATCAGTAAACTTCATGTTGACATCAATGACAACACCATCATACTTGCAACAAAAAGAACCCTAATTAGTCTATAATTTTATGGGTATGCTTGAAAGGACACACAGGTATATGGATGTTTCCCAGGACAAAGGAGTTGAATGGGTATCACTCACTTTTTAGACACCAATACTTCTTTATGCAGTACCACATTGGAAAAGAGATAAACATGAGGAATGTGAGAGGGTTGAAATTATTAGAATGAATAGACTTGCATGTTACAAAAGCTTTTATTTGAAATAGGTCAAAGGAGTAGATACTGTTGCAGACTTCAGGGATATTACCTTGCACTATAAGCTCTAGCCCTAGCTAATTTGCTTGAGGCAAAGCAAAAGGGTAGTTGGGAGGAATGATGAGCCCATACATTAATTAGTTTTCTTATATTTTTATGCAAGTTCACAAAGATTACTAGACATTTATCTTATACATAATCCTACACTATGATATCTTTTATTCTTATTATGCAACCTTGAACCTAGTTTAAAGTATATGGAAATATGGTTATATGTGATGGGTAATGCATAATTTATGTGTGGATATGTATGAAATGTAAGTGATATTTGTGCTTATCTATGGTTGTTAGTATTGTGTGCATGTTTTGTGAACTAACTCTTGCAGCTAGAGGAGGTAGATTGTAGCCCACAACGGCTATAAGGTGCAACATGCAGCCAAAGGAGTTCCTAGACAACAAAACAAGGGAGGTTCCAGAATAAATGAAGCACAACAAATACAACATGGAGGCACTTAATGAAGATGGTTGTGCATCATTATGATGTCCAATAAAGATACTGGAGGAGAATAACCTTGTTATAGTTGGGTTTCTAACATAATTGATTTGAGCATTCAATGTCCCAATTTTGTTACAACAGAGTCACAATCCTATTGGGACTCTTCTTCCTTTTCAGTTGCAATTTAGATTACCAAGTCATTATCATGCTCTAATATGTAGGGAGTAGTGTTTAATGGTTTCAATTTAGAGTCTTGTTTTAATAAACTCCTTCGTGCCTATATGTATGGCTCAGTGGTTGAGGTTTTGGAGTTAGTCAGTTAGTTGGTTTTTGTTCCAAAGCAAATATAGTTACCAAATACTTTTCAATTAGTTTTTATTCCTTATGTAGACTTGATGTGTATTGTTCAATCATGTTTTCAATGAATAAGATATCTCAGTAGAATCTTATGTGATCTTTTTGAGTTATGCAATGAATGGTTTGAGTTATCATGATTGCATTGATCTAAGAAGCTAGATTTGGTTTCTAGATTAGTGAAGACAACCACTTGAGAAAGGGCCACTCAAGGTAACTATCCTTCACTACATTTCCTATTATTTCATTTTTGTTTTAATAGTTATTTCATAAATGCAGGTTATGTTAATAGATTTTTTGTGTTACAATCATTAATGGATTCATGAATAATTCATGTTTCACAATTATACTATAATTACTTGAGTGTGTTTTACTTTGGAGTGTAGTATAGGTTTAGTTATCAGTTCAGTTAATTCCTAGCATTCATTACTTGACAGTAATTAGTTACAGTGTTATACTGTAGGTACTGGTAGCAATAGTGCTAGCTTTACTTTCCTTATTGTTTTGCAGTTTTATGATTTCCTAGCATGTGTAACATCTGTAATAGGATGATTTAGGTAGTTTCAAGTCTTTGAAAGCACATACAGTGTTAATACCATCACAAGCCTACTAGTCCTAGTTGATAATTCAATGGAGGTCTTTCCAAACATTTAAGTGGATTGTTCAGTTAGGCTTTCCCTCTGAATTGTGTGATTTCCACCAAGTTTACTAAACATTAGTAGGGACTCTACATACACAAGCAAAGCAACTTGAAGAAATTACATGATTCACACAACCTCAATTATTTCATTAAGGCATGAGAGTAGAATTTTTGTCATCCATCTTGCATCTTGTATAAAAAATATCCCTCTAAGACAAGGACAAAATAGTCAAACCTCTAGCTTTTAAGTTGTGTGTAGTTCAAGCTAAGTAGAGAATACTAATAATAAGAGCATATGTGCAAACATCTCAATCAAATAATATTATCTTGAAAATCAACAAAGCAAAACAATACATGACAATAATAGCATTTTACTATAAACATTATACCATTTTATATAAGGGAAAGCTTATAGTAATAACAAACCATGTTTAATTTTATAATAATGTTCGCATGAATTAAACCATCACTTATCATGTTTGCATTTGAGTATGCATAAAAATTCCATGGGTTTATCATTATTAATGTTTACATATTTCTACAATGGAACAAACATAAAACTAAGGTGCGTAAATGTTCCAAGATGATAATATGATCAAATTCAAACACTATAATATAGGTTAGAACTATAAAGTATTCCATTTTGTTTAAATGAATGTACCAATAATGGAATTCCTTGTCGCTAAACAAATTGAAGACAAGGAACCCATGGAGGAGCCCACTTGCATTTTGCATATTGTTTATACAATTTGAATGACATTTTGTAAAGTTGTAAACCATCACATTATACATCTAGCTTGGTTATTACATAGTTTACGACACAAGTAAAAAGGGGGCATCATTTCATTATATTTATCCCAACACCAATGCACAAAATGTTCCACAAATTTAATGAAATTGGTAGAAGAAACTACTATGTGATAAAGACATTATAATATAAAAGAGTAATAAATGCTCTCTCATATAGAATCCAAGCCTCTAATCTTAAACTCACTCAATACAACACCAAAAAGAAGTTAAATGCCCTCCAATCCTTTTCAATCTAATCGCTTTACTTGTAAACCTTGTTCAATCAATTCAAACCTTAAATTCATTTACTAAAACAATTGCATAAAGGAAACTTAGAGTAGAACCTTACCACCAATTTTTTTTAGATCATTTGATATTTTATTGAGCATTCATCATTCTTGAATTTTTGAAGGACTTATATCTTTTCCAACAATTTATTTACCTTGGCTTACATTCTTGTGCACATGTGGTTTCTTAGACACTACTTTGGTTTCAAAATGATCAACTTGACAAACACATTTTTAACTCTCTAATGTATCCATCTAGTCTCCCTATTTCTTTGTTTTTCATTTGGTTTCCACCCTCTCCAATCAAGATCCCTTTTATGCATCTTAAATGATGTGTGTGATTTGGTAGAAATATGGTAGGGGAGAAGTCGATGGTGGTGGAAGAGGTGGAGGCATCCAAAACAACTCTAGTTTTGGCACTACAAAATGCTATCACGAGTGGTGATGTTTTCATACAATTGTGTTTATGTCTCTCCTTTGAAACACCACCAAGTCCATGTTTTCTACTTGAAATCGCAAGATATGTCAGCCAATAATATTTGGGTGAGTGAGAAACTTGGCACAATTTTTCCAATTTTGGTTATTGTTTACCGATAAGCGTTGGTTCTCTAACTTTTCTTGTTTTTTGTGGTTTAAGTTGTTGATGGTGTTTTTGATGATCAAGAAATTAGCTCATTCAAGATGATAAGAAATTAGCTCATTATGATGTATGGTGTTGTAACGCCCCGCCACACGAACCCCAAAGGACAACTATAGAAATTACAGTAAGAGCACAATAATTTTTTTTATTTTTTATTTTTAAAGTAAAGCAATACATAACATGAACATGAACAACCAACACATACTTTGCAGATAAACATATACATCGTAAACCCTGTCCTTTGGGGTACGCATGACAGCATTACTAATGTAAACCCATAACAAGATGATATTTAACTAACTACAAGTATCCCACTTAACCATTATATAGAGTTACTAATCGACGATCAAACATCCACAACATAATATATATAAAACCATCCATCACATCTATGAACATAATTACAAATATTTCCACACCAATAAGAATTGCACACTGTGAAATGAACTCTCATAATAGTACCAAGCATCAATATACATTTCAAGCATGATAAGCATCCAACAAAGATCATAAATTAAGGTCAAAGATTGCATTCATTACAATGATAATAAAAGTTACATTGTACAAAAGTGATAGTGATACAGAAGTGTTCCCCAACAAGAATGGGAATAATACAATAAGATAGAATGATACAACTAGAAAGGTGAATACAAAGTAACAAGATCAGCTCTGACTCAAGTACAATCTTGGAGTCCACCAGAGGCACATATCTGCACAGCTTGATCCTTGGCTGGGGACCCAATGGGGTGCATAGCACGTTCCACCCGACCACGTGGACCCGAAAGTCCACCCCCCGTGCTAGGAGTTGACAAGAAAGATCCCCATATCGTAATCCAAAACAATCAAATGAACCAATAGCAAACTAGACTCCACAACAAGGATATCATCAACATAAGATAACAAACCACAACATCGTCATCACTTAGCCAAAACAAAATAATGAAAATTCCAACAAATCCAAATGTCAAGATTATAGCTCAACACTAAATAACCATAAGAGGTGCCAACAACAATAGGATCCAAGCCTTCAAATAAAATTGCAATATCAATCAACAATAAATATCAAGGGCACCTTTCATTAACATCAATCAAGTTGCCATGAGGCATGTATGCAACACTAAAAGATAGAACTTGGAGGCTTCAACAACAATCACCAAGAACCAATTGCCTCAACAACATCAACAATTCAAACAACACTCCCAGAGGCAACCAAAAAGGGAAAATAAACAGGTACTGTAGGAGAGTGTCATCGCATGGCCTTACATGGATTTTCCAGGCAACCTATCACAAGGTACCGCCTCCATCTATGGTTATCCAGGCTGCCTATCTCAAGGCGACCGCTCCATAGGGTGACTCATGCGGAACCACTTACCTTTCGTGAGGACAAGGCAGTGATCTTACCAACCAGGTCTTCTCATCCCATCCTTAGTCTGTGAAAGCACTAACGGTATGGGTGAGGCTCATAATTAATCTTGTTTAGTGTTTATCTACCCAACCTACTAGTTAATTAAATTACATTATCACTTGATTAAGAAACTCTTCCATGGGTTACCCAAACAACCCCTTTGTGCGCCGGCCCCCATGAAGAGCCACTCTCCCTACGACCCAAAAATAATTACAAGCAAGGGGTGTACCTCAGCTCACATAAAAATCAAAGTGTGCATAACTCACAACATGCGAGGCAAGAACCATCTCGCAAACCCATTCCATATCACTAAAATCAAGAACAAGGAGGTACCACCCACCACATCAAAAGTCAACACCATAGTACAAAGTACTACTCATGAGCTCAAAATCTAAAATAAGAGCAATAAATCACAACGGAACAACCGTGGAAAAATCAACATAAGTCAAGTTCCTTCATTGCCTCTGGAAGCCAAAAACATCGTAAATCCACAACCTTCTATTGAAGGTAATTCAAGTATATCAGGTTCCCAACCATCTCCAATATGACCACAAGAAAGACCATGCAACAAAGTCTCCTCAATCAGAATTAACACAAAAGGAAAACTTACTTCGAGGAACCCACAAAATGTCTAAATAACTTCCACAATCATAAAATGACAAGAGAGGAGTACAAGAGGCAATATCACAATGAAATTAGAAGCCAACCCTTTTAAAGGATTATCATCTTTATAAAAGATGGAACATGATAACCAATAACTAAGTCTATTGATAGTTCATCCAAAAGAGAGACATGACAGAAAATCAAACAAGCAAATAGCCATCTTATCCATAATCTCAACTAAAGGTTACAAAAGAGTTCGACATTCAATTAAGAAATTGATTTGATCAAAATAAAAGATTATACACCAATACTTCAAGAAAACTCTATCATCCAAGTATCATCCATTCTGAAAACCCTAGGGTTAAAGCTTCCCTATACAATATTACTACAAAGGCTATACATTAGTAAAGTTTACAAGGATTATATATACGGTGTACCCTAATGCTATAAATGGCAACACTCTAATTACTTTGCAATGATAATTGAACTAACTAATAAAAGTTGCACCAACCAAAAGATAGATATTCAGTTAAAAAGGAAATGATAATACTATCTCAACTTTATCTTAGACACTAATCTCTTTATGAATTAGAACACAATTAGAGAAATACAATATCCAATTAGTACAATTTCAATTTCAACTATCCCCTCAAAATATCGTTTACATTAAGCTACCCATTAGGTCCATTTACTTAAAGGATACTTAAATCTTTTCAAATATCTACGTGAGACTTAACATGACCATTAATATTTTCCAACCCTACACATACCTATTTACATCATTAACTTGTAAATATTGAACAATCACATGAACATTGATAACAAGCAAATGCTTGCATACAAATATTTTTATATGAATTTCTTTTACTTCAATATTTAATTTTATATAAGAGACTACATTTACTCATATTTTCTAAAACATAACTCTTTATTATTTATTTATTTATAATCTACAAAATACCTTTCTTTCATAATAAAATGATTAAAGATTACTTATAAATTTAAAATTCTAATCTATAACTTTTAATTCGCTCAACTTATTTAAATCCTTTAATCATCAATACTTACCATCTAGCCAATTTTATAAAATAATTAAGGACAAAGTTTCAAAACAATATATATCGTTTATGGAAATTTATTAAAACTATAAAATAAAACAAACAAAACTTACTATATCCTGCCATACTTTACCATTATAATTAAATATATATTTATATATATTTATTTACTTATCTAAGTAATATATATTTTTTTTTAAAGAAATAAATAAATAAATTTTACTCATATTAAATTCGCCATTATAATTTAAAAGTAATAAATCATATATACTCTCTCCTTACTTTGGTGGAAGAATAAAATAAATCAAAATAAACAAAAGTCTCCCCTTAAAAAGGTTCCCTAATAAGATCTAATATTAAAGGACATGTAAGAATATGAGTAAATTCTTATCTTGCTAAAAGGAATACATGGGGGCTTAATATAGGATTTCCTATTATTTTGAAATGCATCTAAATTTATTCTCCACCCTTAATATTTTATGAAACCTCATTCTACAATATAGAAGTTTACCCCTCATACTCCTATGCGTTACTTTAAAAAAAAAGAAAAAAGGTGAAATTAGTTTATGTGTTATTTTATGAAATCTTAAGGCTCATGTGACAAGGCATGAAAACTATTTGTTAAAATGCTTCAAAGAGATAACTATCTTACGGAGGGAAAAGATTTCACGATATGCACCAAATGGATTTGATGAAAGGCTTAAGAAACTTTCAAGCAACCACAATTGGTAGGTGAGGTCCAACTTCACAGCCTTTCCCAGCGTCGACTACCAGTCCCTCTCATCCACAGATTTCAGAGAGAATCAGGGAGGCTATTTAAACTTTTACACTCTTTTATGTTCGAGTGCTGCACTACGATAGATTGTCGGCAGAATCAAGGAGGTTATTTTAACTTTTAAACTTCCTAATGTGTTCAAGCGCTATAGCTGAGGCAGGTTCACAAAGGAATCAAAGAGATTATTTAAACCTCTACAACATTCTATTTTCAAGCACAGCAGATGTGACAGGCTGCCAACGGAAACAAGAAGGCTAATTTTACCACTACAGTCTTCTATGCTCAAGTGTTACTGTTGTGATAGGTTGCAAATGGCGCCAGGGACACTATTTAAATTTTTACACCCTCCAAGGTCTAAATACTGCAGCAGTGATAGACTGTTGATGGGATGAAGGTGACAGTTGAAGGACAACATAGATTTGATGAAATGGTTCAAGAAACTTTTGAAAGGCTAACAACATAGCCTTTACCAACATCTTGCCTACTTGAGGGGAAATGGGCGCTGAGGAGCAGCTTAAAGACATCTATCAAAGTGCAAAGGAAAGAGAGATTCTATGAGATGTTATGCTTGCAACTTCCCAGGTAAACATGTATGCAAAATGTTTAGCATAGATAAGGCATATGAAGCGTTTGACAGAGTTCCTCAAGAAAAGCAATCTCATGAAATGCACAAGGGTGCAGGTTAAGTGAAACAATAGATTTTACAAGGAATCTCTCAAAAAATTAAATTAATGAAGTACTCTGCTACACAACCTAATGCTGTAAGCTTGTTGGTGTGCGCAGTCAATAGGGTTAGAGGATGAGGGCTGCACCAAAACTACACACGACAGTAGCCCTTATTGCATTACATATATAGTTGATCATTAGGAGTGCATGGTTGACCTTCATGCCGACTATCTTGGAGACAGCCAAAATCTTATTACTAAGACACCACTTACACCTGTGGTGCCTGCAGATCATATATGAATATAGGATGGGCATTTCTAGCAACACTGCTTTTTAGTTGGATCTTAAAAAAAAGCTGCAACTTATGTTCTTCTCTATGATATCTTACGCAGAAGCAGACAAGGCATGTGAACAGTTTGTCAGAATGCCTTGAAGGAATGTGATCTCTGAAGAGGAGGAGTTTGGAGAAGCCACGCCATAGCAACAGCTTGCCAGTGTCCCATCTGCCAGATAGGAAAATGTGAAATCATAGACAAGGGGTTTGATTACTTGACAAAATACCTCAAAAAAATATGGTTGTTCAAGTGCATTGCAAGATATACATAGAATGGATTTGTTAGCAAGGAATTGGAAGCTTTTGGGCAAAAGCAAGTGGTAAATGTAAGGTTAAATTCCATGATCTTTGATAGTACACCTTTCCTGCCTGTGCCAAATTGGAAGCTTTGAATATTTTATGGACATACCTCAAAGCATCCATATACAATACACAATATATATTAATTATGTCGATATATACTTAACTATGCAAGGTAAAGGATGTCAAAATGTTAAAACCTACATGTACTCATTATTAGGATCTTGAC
>VDFB02355803.1:0-25012 GCA_007258455.2 Sequoia sempervirens | reverse complement strand
AGTTTAAGATTCTTTAAGACAAGTTTAGTAGGATATATGGTAAAAAGAGAATATTTTAATTAGAAAAAAAACGTAATTGGGATATACAGTAAAAAGAGAGAATATTTTAATAATAATGTGGTATTCCAAAGGGATACAAAATTCAAGGTATAGAAGTAAAAATAAAATGAGAGGAATTGTTCAAGATTATATTAATGAATGTGATATAAGATAAGTTTATTAAGTGATTTCTTTAAGGGAACAATTAGTGAAATGGTTGACAAGGTATTAATTTGAAATTTGAATTTTTAAAAGTTAGGTTTTAGATATGAGATTATAAAAGTGACCTAGGTCAAGTGCACATCTAGGAATCTAATTTAAAAAGATAAATAGTAATTTTACCATATCAATGATAATCTTTTGAAAATAAGTAATAAAGACAATCAAAATGAATCATGTCATGAGCCAAATTCATGTACTAGTATCTCACATAAATAAATTATAATTACAAATCTCTAATTAAACCAAACCCAAAAACATAAACATACAAATTTCACCATTACAACTTCCAATTTACATATAGAAAGCCTTGCTAATAGCTAGTACTTTTGCATTCTCTTTAGAAGATATCTACTTAATAAATTTGTAAAAGTATTTAGTTGTCTCTACTTTGTACGTTTGAAAGTTTTATGTTTCTCTTTTTCGAACTGCAGACAATTTCTTCTTTGTTCTATGCTTTCAAACTTCGAGAAGAAGTTTATAAACAAATATGGTTTTGTAAGTAGACTAATTGCATCTGCTTGGCCTGCCACACATTTTAAGCCAAGCAGTTAGCCGATGTGATTTAAGATGTGATGTCATGGTCTATTTTTAGGTTGCTGACTACGCCATGTAAAGATTTTTTTTTGCATTTGCAGGGCGATTGAAGTGACAGCCATCAAAATTTTGTCCATGGAAAACTATAATTCATTCGAGTTTTACAATAAAATATGCATAGTATTTATCGAACCAATTAAAGCCTTAAGGGTCACTTTCTACCCTTAGTCTGTTATGAAAAGTCAGCTCAGATCTTGCTCTGCATTAAAAATCAGAGCAAAATACAAAGTTGTCCCAACTTATGCTTCTGTCTACTTCTAAGGATGAATATAAAACAAACCACTTCAAAAGCATGGCGCTTCATATATAATATAATTGTAGAAACATCAATGATATATTCATCTAAAAGAGTTGAATTGGTAATCACTACCCAGTGAAGCAGCGGTATTCTTTGCATGTTATCAGCTATACGTAAATGCTTTGTGTGTGTTGGCAACAGATGGCAGCACTTAGCTGCAAAGAAATTTGTTTGGATTGTTTAATTTTATTGACTATAAGAGAAGATGAATACAACGAAGAAGTGTTTTCTTCCACAACTCCTTTATAATGCTCGTTTATATTAGTAATAATATATATATATATATATATTGAAGTTAGTTTTTAAAAAATATGAAGGCTTTATATGAATAGTTGGTGTATTGAAAGCTCTTCCCTTGATTTATATTATTTGGATATAGTATTAATATAATAATAAATTGTTTATTTCAAATACATTTAAGTAGATTGTGCACTTTTTTCTTTTCACACCTACTCTGTATTATTAATAAGGCATTCCATATTATTAGTTATATGATGATGCAGTCTTAAATGGTGGCTTTAATAAATAATTGATCAATTTAGACAAGTTAATGTAAATTGCCTAGTTAGACATGAGAAAACATGTGTAGCAACATGGAAGCAAGGGTCTCCTTCTATTGTAAGACAACCTACAATGACTCTGAGCCTAATCCCTAAGGATTCACACCCACCTACAACTAATTATGCTCATGGATCAAGATCTCATGCACATAAACACATGACACATTTGAAGAACAAACAAAATGATATAGGTTCTATTAAATAAACTAAAATTACACATTTAAATGCATTTAAATGTGCTCTTTTGGTTACAAAAAAAATTAGGGATTTGAATATCCCTTATTCGCTCAATCTCTCTCTCCCTGCTATCTTTACTCAGTCGCTCTTCTCAATCCATGCAATTTCCTTCTATCACTTTGTCTTTTGGCCTCACATGCAACACCTTCACCTTGACAACATTTATAGACTTTTTCCACATTAGCAACAAATAGACTTCACTACAACCTTTTCTCCTTTATAGCCTCCTTTTATTTTTTGACCTCTCTAATTTACTACTAACTATTATATAATTCAACACTACTCTACTAACCATCTTGTTAGTGTTATGGCCTACAACACTATTGCTCCTCTTGTGATATCCTTGTCACTCACAACATCATCCTTCTGTTATTCTCAAACCTTGAACACCTCTATGTTGCTACAAGTACCCAATGCTCCATGGGAAAACCTTTCATTGGTATGAGTCGCCCCTTCCTCTATCATAGCTCCTTATGGTTTCAAGTGAGAAAATTCTCACCCTCCCTTTGCTACGAGTCTTGTGGCTATAAGTAGCCACCTTTGGTGTAAGTACCTCTTCATGATGGAGGTTCCTTTGCGATTGGTTGCAAGTGCATGTTCTCCTCCAAACTAGTATCCCTATGCCTTTGTTGCATGCTAATTTTCAAACCAAAATATATTGTTGCATCACTCAAATTTTTCATGCTTGAACTAGGCTCTCAAAGTCTCCAAGCACTCCTTTGTTCATCAACATCTACACACATCTTGATAAATCCTCAACACTCTCTCACCAGCTTATATGTTATTTCATGGCTAGCTTGTGACCTTCCACACATGCCCTCTCTTCTTTTTCATAGCTTCCATAGAGTGTATACACTTTATTGTGCATCCTTTGGGTTTGTTTATGGATTTTATTCATACATGACCTTTCTTTTCTCTTTTCTACTAGCACACTCTTCCCCTATATTTTACTTTTGGAAGAGATATCTAATATTTTGGGAGGGAAGAATCCTTGTATAACTATTAAGATTAATGAGTTGAATCATTGTGGATGAAAATGAGAAATATGTGATAAAATGACATAATTCCTCTAATCGATGAACTATTTCCTATCAAAAAAATTCAATTTTCTTTTATCTCAATGAGAACATCTATTGATTGGGGCCTCTATCACATGTCATCAATGTGGTTCAAAAGTTTTGGTAGACTATCACTTTAGTGAAGATGGTTCACTTAGGGAAGGGTAAGGGGGGAAATATTACTTTATGTCACAAGGATGACCATATGATGTCAAACAAGTATATGCTTTTGAGTAATAAGTTTTTGATTTCATGGATGAGGATGCATAGTTAGAGATCTCCGTGAAGGATCAATCCATATGAAAATTGTCACTTGGGATAGACTTAAAGAAGGTTTCTTATAACTTTTTCACTTGGTCTACATAAGAGAATCTTCATCCATTTAATGTTATTTTCTCATAAGATATTAATTTGATGGGTTTTTACTCCATACATATATGTGAAATTTATGGCCTTATGCTATGAAATCCTACACCTTGTTTAGGGATAGTCATGGTGACATGTGCATTTTGATTTCCCTATAAGATATTTTATGTAGATGGGTGGATTCAAATTTTGTTTTTTAGAAATATCCTAATTTGTATTGATTTTAATATGGTTGAGTCACTTGAAGATAAAGGAAATTTTGTTAACATTTTTGTGTATTTACAAATGTCAAGCTTCATATTCTTTTAAAAAAATTGACATTCTTGGAGGTTTTGTATTGAAATACCATACCTTACTATTGGTTTACATAGACTAACCTCCAAGTAGGTTAAGTTAGGACCCTTAAGAAACTAGACTGTGTAATTAATTTTAAGCAACTAGATTGTGTAATTATTTTTAAGTAGCATATCTTCCACCTTATATTTTTTGTCAATGTCTTATTTTCCTTTGTACCATTACATGTTTTCTATGTTCAAGTTATGTTTTTTCAAAAAATTTAAATCAAGTATGTTCAAGTGAATGTTAAAACAACACACTAAATTTTTTAAATGAGGGGTTTTTTTTAGAGGTAACACTCTAGAATCCATTAGAGATGTGTTGTTTGAGAGTATCTCACTCAAATTTTAGATCATTTAGGCCCACTTCAATTAGAGTGTCTTTTCTATAGTATAAAAACTAAAAGTGGCATTCTTAAATGAAATTTGGCCCATTATATTATCATATCCTATCCTCATCAATAGCATCCCTAAAAAGCAGTCTTGATCCCTAGACCTCCCATTTTCTACCCTAGATTATTTCTATGGGTGTAGAATTGACCTACATCATTTATGTATACTTTCATATAAAATTAACAAATTTAGATTCTAAAATTCAAATTTAAACCTTGCCAACCTTTTCCCTAGTTGTTGTAAGATGACTTGGCTATTGTTCATTTAGCTTTGTGTGCTATGTTGTATTTAAGGGAATTCATCATTTATTTTGAAATTATGCAAAGATCACATTGGAATAGTTAGAAGAGCATTATAAAAGAATTGTAGAGCATCCCACTTACACCATTATCCTAGGCATACTACATGCTTTCCAATGGTATTTATTCATTGTTCCAAAGTTATTGAATTGATCCACCTAGAAGCTTTACTAAGTGTAAATGAAATTCACTTACCATGTTGTTGAATGGTTTTTGTAGACACAACCCCACTTTAGAAACGTGTATCATGAGTTGAGGTGAATATATTACACAGTTCCTACAAATCCAATTCCATACACCTAAGTTTAATTCTGGCATCCGACAAATTCACCGCCAGCAATTCATTGATGGAAAATTCACCGTCAACAATTCACTGTGGGAAAATTCACCGGAAAATTCACCGTCAACAATTCACTGTGGGAAAATTCACCGCCATGACAATTCACCACGCAAGAAATTAATTGCATGAATTTTTGGCGGTTAATTTTCCCTCGAGTGAATTGCTAGTGGCGGTGAATTTTCCCATGGTGAATTGTTGACGATGAATTTTCCTTCGGTGAATTGCTGGGAGTGAATTTTCCTAGAGCCTTTAATTCCACTTGACAAATCAACTATATAAATGTAGATCTTAACTAGAACAAAGCACAATCATTTTTCACCATCAAAATACAAATGAAATATTATATTTAATTTATTCAAATTCTATAAATATTAAAAAATAAATTGACTTCTGATTATATTTAATTTGTATAGATAATTATACAAGTATTGTTTATTGAATTATAATGTGAAAAAGCCTCCTCATAAAGATCTTCCTCTTAGTCAACTAAATTGTTTGAGTACCAGAATTGAAACACCGGTTTGTGAGCCGGTGTGGAATTGGTTATTTTGTTGAATTTTGCGGCTCCTTGCATTTGCTAACTGTATTGCATCCAATAAAAAACTGACTGATAAGATGCAAATAGACATTTTTTCTTTATAAAATGTTGCTTTCTAGTTGATTTTCACACAGTAAATTATTTAAAATATCCGAGCCTACAATTTCTGAGCAATTTATGCAATATCCTCAATTTGTTACAAAAGTGAACTTATTGTTTTACTATTAAAATTTAAATAATTATATTGATTAGAAGTATTGGATAAAAACTGAAAGAATAAATGGGAAATTTACAAATTATAAAATAAAAATATTTAATATAATAAAATTTACATACAATAAACTGATTTAACTTTAGATTTTCTTAGGGAAAAAACTGGTTCTTCAAAGTTAAAGTTCAATTAAACATGTCACTGAAAATAAGGGTAACGAAGCCCTGGCCATGGTAAACAGTCTCATTCTATTTCTTAGATTTTGATTTTTACCTCTCGCAGTACAAGCTCAATGGTCAGTTACTTGTGCTTTGCTTGAGCTAACACAGCTTAGTCCTTGATCATCTTTTCCTAATAATATGTCTCTATACATTCTAATCATATATTTGATTATAAATTTTAAAAGAAATTGTCAGCTGACAATTCAAATGGGAGCCAGGTCCCATGAATTCCACAGCATCTCCAAACTGTCTTCTCCTTCTGCTGAATTATTACCAAAATAATGGGAGGATGACGATTCATTTTGTTGAGGGCTCACCATCTCAGATGACCTATCATAAATCTCATCAGCACCTCTATATCTAAAAGTCCCCTCTAGATTTGGGGACGCTGCAAACTCACTGGTATATTGAAAGTAGTCAGAAATCCCATTCATGGCATACAGAGAAGCAGAGATTTTTCTTTCATACATCCTTCTCTTCAAGGCCTCCCTTACCAGAGAGGAGGAACTATGTTCTCCACCCATAGCCGGCAAGGATCCTACAAACTCAAATGAATTTTCTTCCCTGAAAATGTCGGCCACGTTAATATGGGCCGGGTCTGCAATTTCTGCAGCAATGGTAAAGGGAGAGTACCCACTTGCTAATTCATCACAGTCCACTAAATTCGAACCATTGGTAAAGCTCTTCATATGTGTACCTTCAACAGATGTAATGCTTCCACCACCAGGAAAACTGCTATCCATGCAGGAAGAACTGTGAGCTGCCTCCATAAGCATGGCAGTAAAACCCACGCTACCTTCATTAAAACATTCTTCTCCAGCTGAACTCTGGTTTTGCTGGACCATTTCTGGAACCCCATCATTTGCACCAGTGGTTATGGTGGCTGAAACTGGATGTAGAACTTCACCATTGATTTCAAGCTCATGGGTAGTAGGGTTGTGGACTGGGCTGCCTTTATCTTCATCATAATTGAGCATATCTGACTGTGAGCTGAGCAGTTGGGTGGATCCTTGTGCATCTTCGTCATCAGAGCTGATGCATTCAGCTTCAACCTTCACATTTGACTGCACAAACTCACTACAAACATTACTTGCATCTGAAGAAATATGGTTAGGAGGGATAGGAGCATTATTGTTTGTGGCATTGGCATCCTTGAGCCTGAGCAGGAGGCGACGGGCTGTCCTGGATGGCAAGGCGGAGGTCCCATGGGCGTGAGGGGAAGGAGAGGGCCAAAAGTTAGTGCGTGTATTTGTGCCTCTCAGAAGGCAGGCGGCCTCATCGTAGGCCCGGGCTGCATCCTCTGCCGTGTCGAAGGTGCCCAGCCACAGCCTGATTTTTTGTATGGTGTCTTTTATCTCGGCAACCCATCGCCCTGATGGCCTTTGTCGGACTCCTACAAATCTTTTTCTGTTTCTTCCCAATCTTTTGCCCCAAAATCCAGGGTCCGTCTCGGGTGAAACAATGTCCGATACTGCCTGACTATTGATAGTGTTGTCAATGGAATATTTGACAATTGAATTATGCCCACGTTTGGGGGATCTTTTCTTTGATTCAACAAAGCTTTCCTTGGCCATTGTTCAAAACACTACCAAGAATTTTTGTAGTCTCTCTTTTCTCTAAAAGATCTGGTCACTCTAAGGATTCAAACAAGACTTTGCACATAGGTAAGGAGTTGTTCTTCCCTAAAGAATGTTGCTAAGAGCTCTCCCACAAGGATTTTTTTTTGTGCAAGAAACCCCAACTGACTCAGGGATTAAGATTTTATAGAAAAGCAGAAAAAATACATGTAATAGCATGAAAAATCAGTTTGGTTTCAACTAGTTATAAGGTTTGATAGACTCATATGTAAAAAATCTTGAGGTAGTCAAGCCTTAGAGTTCAAGTACGGTCATGTCATCCTACCAGAAAGAGGATTTAGCCCTTCTCGGAGTAGAGTAGAGAAATAAAGGAGTAGACTTGAGAAATATGCTTTGCTTTAGCGAACATATATTTCTAATAGGCTATATATAATGATCCATTTTTAAATTTTCTTCATATTTTGTGTTAGTGGATCGATGATTGCCTGAGAGGCTATGCAACTGATAGTGAAGGAATGGACAGGATATCAAGCCGGAATGTTCCAAAAGTTGAAATCCAGGTGATTGTTTGCCATGTGGCGGTTTTAGAGAGAAATGAGTGAATAAATGGTTAATTTCATTGCTCAGCTGATTTTGTCTAGTTCTGCTGTCAGTTACTATTGTATCCATATCTCCAACTCTACACGACAGGCGGCTACCAATAGTGATATCATCAGCCAGTTATGAGCAGCAGAGTCCTCAGGGCTAAATAAGGTTACTTTTTATCCTAATTCAAGATAAAATTTACTGAGTTGACTTATTATTGTAGATCAACTTTTAATCTATTAATAAATTAGAATGTTTGTTTAAGCTAAATTATGATTAATTAAAAAAGTTAATTAATGATATAGGAGTAAATAACAATCAAAATTTAATTTATAAAAAAGTGGAGATTGATATATGTATAAGATTCAAACCAAGTTGTTATGTCAATGTATAAGATGGAAGACATGTCATGATGATGATGTATGCATTAGTGCTAATGACAATACTTGTTAATATTTTCATGTAATACTTACTTGATGCAAGTACTTGATAATATTTTCATAATATTCATTTATGATTTTAATAATGGTCTAAGAGATATTTTTATACATAACTGTTTAGTCACATAGCTCAAGATAATTAGAGTGAGGGCCAATAGAGTAGGGAGAAGATTGAGAAAAGGGTCACTATGGGGAAGGAAATTAAAATTTGAATTCAAGGGATGGAACTTTTGACAAAGTTTAGGAAAAAGAAATCAAGTGTTGATTAGGTGATGTGGATTGGGATAGGAATTGGTTACTAAATCATTTTTTTTGAATTAAGTTCTATAATTGTTTATTTACAACAACTAAGCAAAGTGGCATGAAATGAATGCGTGAGAGTGCAAGATATGCACTTCTGTACTTTGCATTTATTCCCAATTTTAGTTTTCTAATTAAACTACATGAATCATACATGACATATGAATGTATGTAGTAATATGAAATTTAACTTTAATAGATCCATAGTATGGTGTAAGAATGATTCCTTTCAATTTATTTATTTATCTATAGAGAAGCAACATACATAATGCAAACAAAAAAATATTTTTACTTGGAAATACAATGTGATTGTTTATAGAAGTATATATTTATTAGGTCATAACAAACTATATAGGTGTAAATGAAGTTTAGTAAATAGTATTGGAAGATCTTGTGTGAATAGAGTCACGATGTACATATTAATTATGGAGTTATGATTGAGTTGGCTCCAAAAATTTGCATGAGCATGAAACCTTGTAAAAAACCAAGTCTAATTGATACCATGAAACCTTGTAAATTTTGTATGTACATGAAACCATATAAAAATGATTCTAGAAGAGAATCATGTGGTTGTGATTTAATCAGTATTAATGAATCCATATAAAATTTGAGTATAGAATAGAGCTATGATGCATGAGGCAATCACAATGATGTGACCAAGTTGGGAACCATAACAAATGTTAATACAAGAATGGGATCATGATCTACAAAGAAATCATGATGATGTGACTAAGTTTCCCCATGGCGTGTACAAGTATGAAACTATATAAAATTAAAAATAAAATAGATGTAATGTGATCCCTCAAATTAAGAATAAGATATCATTATAATATTAATTTGAAGAGTGATAGAAAGGTGTAATGGCTACATTTTATGAAAGGTTGGCACTTATGTGTGTTGCATGATGTTATCATGAAAGATCATGTAGTGGGGAACAAATGAATTCCCTCAACTTTTCCCCCAATGTGAAAATAAGCAATAATATGATTAAAATATACATGTGGTAAATACCATGTTGTTCACGCAAGCTCTATACAATCATGTAAATAGTGTGAAATAAGGCACAATATAAAAAGTATATAGTGTACATGAAATAAGAATGTTGATGTAAGATGTAATTATCATTTGAAACCCATAAGATCAATTACATATGAAAAATAAAAAGAATTCAAGAGAAATGGTAAGGTATAAATCAAAAATTTACATAAGTGAAAGTAACATAATTATTCTCATTAAGTATATTTTATGGAAAATCAATAAGATGATTATGGAATAAGATTGTATCATGAAAATTTTATATATTAGATGGCATGTAAGGTATCATTGTTTAGAAATGACATATTTGCTATGAATTGTTCATTTCTTTATTTAATTATATTTTATAGTGTTCTATAAATAGTATAATATAACAAAAAAATGAAAAAAACCATTTCATAAATATTCTATAGAATGTGATAATTTAAGGAGCTGAAATAAATAAAAATAGGTATAGGGTTCACTACATATGGGGTTTTATATACTAAATTTGGAATATTTCACCAAACTTACTATAAATAGAAATGAAAAAATGAGTGTAATGAACCCACCTATTCTTCTATTTCATTCATGAAATGAGATCCCCCAAGTTAAAATCTAGTTTCAACCCTTAGATGAGTGAATTCTTTAAGGAATCTTGTAATTTCCCTTTTTTTTGCAAGGATGAGGGTCTAGGTGAAACAACACTTTGGGGAGAAATATTAAAAATAGCAAATCAACTCTAAATTGCAATCTATAAAGTGGATTTAGAAGATTTAGCATAATAATGATGGAACCTACAAACTTTTTAGAGAATCTAGAAGAGATAAATCTTGTTTACCTCTCACAGAAAGGTATTTCCGAAAGCTAAATGTGGACTCATTCACCCTATGGTGAATGGGTCATGGGTAGGGCTCTCCAAAAATGGCTTCTAGGTTCTCTTCTACTACTATGTATGAACTCCAAGATCCTCGATTTTCATAGTCAAAGAGTCAGAAATAAATCTTGTAGGTGAGTTTTTGTGAAATTGCAACAATGGTGACAACTTTGAAAACTTTCCAATTTTGCAACTTTGAGATCTTCTTTATTTTTTTCAACTTGCAAATTTGCAACACACAAAGAGAGGAGAAAAATGTTTTTTTTTGGTGAATGGGGGTTTTCCTTGGTCAAACCCCGTTTTGGTAATTAAACATTGAAATGAAATGAAATGAAATAGCATGAAAGGGATGATGCATGAACAAATGCAGTGTCACAACTCACCAAACCCTTGAATGAACCTTGGCATATGGATCTGCAACTTGCATGAAATGACTTCAATGGATGTGGATCTTGAGCTTGAAACTTGATTTGAACCAATGCTTTTGAATGCTTGAATGAATCATGAACACTACACCAACATATTAGCTCAAATAATATGCATGATGCAAGAAGACCTTGACATGATAATAGGATCTTGAATGCTGCAATAATTCTTCAATAAATCTTCCCTTGAAAGCCTTGAAATTATAAACTTGCTATAGGAATTCTCTCTTCAAAATTGCTAGCTTGAAAATCTTCTTAGGTGAAACATATTGAACTGATCTCTTATTTATAGGTATGTTAAAATTAATTCCCAAAATTCAAATAACACAAGTTGACATGTGAATATACATTTGAAATCATTGATGTACTGCCCAAAAAATAATTTAAAATAGGGTCCTAGGTCTAAGTGAGGACTCATTTTCCCTTGGGCAAATGGGTTCTAGGTCACTTACCTAGGACACACATTGCTCAACATTAATGAATGTTAGGTTTTCCTCTTTGGAAATTGCAATTAATTAGGCTTGGATTTGAATTAAAGGGGGAAATTAAGGAAAATTAACCTTAATTAATTAATGAATCCCTAAATAAGCGTGAAAGTGTAAATATATGATGGCACCCACCCCCTTTGTAGGCACCTGAAAACCCACTAAAACAAGCAAACAGGTGGAAAAAGAGAGGTTGTGTTGTTGTAAGCAACTCACACAACCTCTACAAAGGTCTACACATGTGTTGCAGGTCAAATAAAAAGTTTAAGAGGTATAAAATGAATTGTAGAGGCACAAACTAAGTTGTAAAAAACAAATTGATGCTACAAGTACCCACAATGCTGGCTGTAGGCGACTATTTAGAATTTCAGCAACATAAAATACTCAAAACTTGCACACAACATTTGATACTTCTAGAACAACAAACTTATAACCAATATAATGCATAAACACATGCACATAGTTAACAAATATGAAGAATAAATTCTTACATTAACTTTAAAGATCAAATTTTTACACACTTTACACACATTTGCATAAATATTTGTAGAACAGAGCTCCCTCTATCACTCCTCTTTGTCCTCTTGTTTTTGGTTAAGATCCTCTATGGCCACTAAAAAAACATTCTTTTGATGTCTTTCAATAATCTATATTGTCCTATTCTATTCCCCATATTTATGATTTTTTGAATCTCTCTTTTTTTTTCTTTTTTCTTTTTTTTTTTTGTTTCTGTCAGCCTTCCTTACTTCTGATGTTTTGTTCTTCCCTTCCCAAAAACTATTAAAAATCTAGAAGCTTCTCCCAAAAATCCCACCTAAATAGCTGCAACGTCCAAAATCTAGCATTAATTTTTCCACCTACTAGTTTTTAATTTCAAAAACTCTGGCTCAAATTTTCCCTTTACCATTTTTTAATGTTGTTTCTCATTAAATGAGCTCACGAGAGGTAGTTTCTATCTCAAATCAAAATAAAAATCCAAATTTAAAGTATAATAACTTCTAGCTCCTTCACATGACGTTAAAATTGGAAAATAAAATAAAATATTTATATCAAAATGATGCCCCTACATCAAACTACTGGGCTAGAAATATTTGTGAGCCCCTACTCATTGTGTAAAGCTCTATGTTGCTACAGGTTAAAGGTCCAGTTGTTGCAGGTGAGAAAAGCTATCATGTTGCATTAACTGGAATGATACCAGCTCTGTTGGGCTTATCCATGTTGCATCTTCCACTGGTCTACCCTTCCATTTTGTTGAAAACAAAGGTAATGTTGTAGCTTAAAACTTGTAAAACTATGAGACTGTAGATCTAATTAAGTGTTCTTTGTCACAATTCTTTGTGTATGATTAATCTGTTTAGATCAAATTTACCAATTGTAGAAAGAGATAGAATATTATAGAAGAATGAGACAAGAAGATAGAATTGACACATCATATACGTGGAGAAACCCTTTCAGGAAAAAACTCCACCAGAATCAATAATGCTTGTATTATTTAACCTTAGAACAAGATTACAAAAATATTGTATCAATCCTTGATTGATATGCTTCCTTTCCTTCAACAATCCTTCTTCACAACCTGCAATAAACTCTCATACACTTTCTGTAGCACAAGCTATCCATAGATTCCATGTGACCAAGCATGAATCCACACATCCCATGCCATGGTTCAAACCCTCACACATGCACAAGCTCAACCTGCTAACCTTATTCAAACTCCGATGCACTTGCTACAATTAATAAAAAATTAATAAGCATGTAAAATCAATAAGAGTTGTACAAAACAAGAGCATAAATCTCCTCACAAAAATCTATGCCTAGATTGTGCAAGTAGAGTTCCACCGTGTAATCTGAAGTCAAACCAAAGTCTTCCTCAATTTAGGCACCCCAAACTAAACACTTAATTGAATGTTGATCAAGAAAATATTTTCCAAGCATCGCCTCAAAGTTGGCACCCAAGAATGGGCCCACTTAACCGAGCCTTGTAAATATCTTCTCATGGAAAATGTGTTAACTCAAAGATGCCAACTTGGGCACCCAAGGTGGGTTCAAGTCAATCTTAGCTAACTGAAACATATCTCTCCACCAATTCATGCAAACATTATGCATGATTAATCATCCCCACTTAACTGAAAGTATCCACCTATTATCTGTCATGAAATTGAATTCATTAGTCATGCAACTCAAGTCAACTGAAGTCAACTAGCATTCAACTCAAACTAACTACATGCAACTGAAGATAACTGAACCATAATTGAACTAAACTAAACTGAACTAAATTGAACTAAAGTGAACTGAAATCCACTCATGTAAATATCAATTCCTAATTTGTAGGATCTTTACATGCATCATTGAAGTGTTATCAAACCTCCAAAAAATTAACTTAAGCAAGGTGGGTTCCAACTTCCATGTGGACACCCCATGTGCTCCTATTTTTTAGGAGCTCTTCTTGGGTGTTCCTACATGTTCCTATCATTTAGGAATAATTACAAATGTCAATTTACATGTTCATTTCATTCAAATTTAATCAGTTTCTAATCCTATTGTTGGGGAACACTTTCTAAGGACTTAGGAGATACATGAAATATGTTTAGGATTGCAAATAAATGGCATCCTATTCCCAACACATTTTACTAAATACGCATTGTATTCTTTGACCCTTGTCTTCCTAATCACTCTCAAATCCAAAATATCTTCAATTTCCTCTCGTGCTTTCTTGGGTACCTACTCCCATTTTTCTGGTAATGCTTTCTCTTCTTCTTCCTATTGTTGTGGTGTCTCTCCCTCATGGCAAGTATATAAATCTAAAAAAAATAAAAATTAGAGATATTTTCAAACCTTTAGGCAGCTCCAACTCATAAGCATTCAGTGAAAACTTCTTGATGATCATGTAATTTCCAATCTTCTTCCACTTGAGTTATTTGTAGGCATGGCTGGGAAATATTTCCTTTCGTAGGTGTACCAATACAATATCTCCCACTTTAAAATTATTTTCTCTCCTCTTCAAATCATCCTTCTCTTTATACTATTGGCTGCTCCAACTGAGTTTTTCCCTCACTTGGTGATGTAAATCTTGCATATATTTGGAAAACTCTTCTCTTGTATCCCTTAGTATTTGCAAGCTCCCTTAATTCTGAAATTCCTCTAAGGATATGCCCATAAACAATTTGAAATGGAGTCTTACCACATTGTGTTCTTGGCAATCCAAGCATAAAATCCATGTTGACATCTTCCCATGGTTTCTTTGCTTTGGGTAATGGCTGATACAAGCCTATATTTTGACTCCCTCGTTTGGCATATTGACAAAATTAACATCCTTGCACAAATTTTCTAATTTCTTCCCTCATCTTTGGCCAAAAATATCTTTCACTAAGTTGTTCCATTGTTTTATCAACTCCAAAGTGTCCAGCTAAACCATCACAATATTTTTCTCTTATCAAATTCTTCATCATTGATCTTTGAGGTATGCAAATTTGTTATCCTTTGAACAACAGTCCATCTTGTATAAAATAATCCATTCAAGGTGTTCTATCAACACTAGTAGGCTCCATACATGTTGTCCATGCATCCCTAAAGTCCAAATCATCCTTATACAACTCTTTCATAGCATAAAATCCAACTACTTAAGCTCTCATTTCAGTAAAAAATGTTGCTCTTCTATTCAATGCATCTACCACTTTGTTTGAACATCCACTTCTATGCTTGAGAACAAAAGCATATCCTTGTAGGAATTCTACCCATTTCATATGTCTTTGGTTCAACTTGGTTTGACTATTAATAAATTGCAAAGCATGATGATCTGTGTAGAGAATAAACTCCTTTGGAAGATGAAACATAGAAAATGGATGGTTTACTTCCTTGTCCACAAAAGGGATAGAAGAAGAGAGATCTAATTTCCTAATGATCACACTAAAGAATACCATAGAGATCTCAACCCAATGAAGGATGTGAGAGATCTAACAATAAGGTATCTGAGGATAGGGTTTTGGATTAGAAAAGGCTGAATGAGGGGTTCACCACCAAGTGCAAACTTGGAAAACATGAAATTTGTTTGAAAACACAATGTGATATGCAAAAATATACTAAATGACCTAGGAATGATCATGAAACAAAACAGAAAATTGTAAACTGAAAGTGTGCACCTGGATACTTGTAAAGGATGGAATGAAGATTGGAAATGCTATTGATTCTAAAATTTTGACCTACTAGGACTCACATGCCATTCTAAGTGAATCAATCCCAAATCTAGAAAACTACACCAAAGCCTGTTTTAGCCAAATGGGTATCCGAATCTACAAAAATCTCTAAAAAATAGGTACACTGGGACTCATATGCCACTGGGTATATGCAGGATCATCATGGAAAAATAGGCCCTTAAGTGGTGAAAAAATCAAAAATAATAGGCAACTTGACGTAAAAATTTGAATAAGTCATCTATATTATTTCAAAAATATGTAACAATAGAATATGTAGAAAATTGAATTTAGTTTCTAAACTACTAGGTTTTTTTTTTTTTAAATCTATTTGGTGAAAATTTTAAATTTCAATGCAGTAGTACTTAAATTTCAAGGAAAAAATAAGAAGTAGGTGTCTGTTGACCACCTAACCAAAATAAAATGATTAATTTTTTTTATAAGATTTTAGATATAAGTAGAGGACTCATGTCCCAATGTGATGCATATTTTTTTGTAATTTTTTCCAAGTAAATAGTTAATTATGATTTTTATTACAACTTTTAAAAATATAAAAACTCATTTCTGACCACCTTAACTTGGTCAAAGCTTCATGAAATTCATTTTTTTTTAAAATCTTATAGTATGTGAAGCATAGGATGTGGCACATGTTTCGATTCAAAAATGTGATACTTTGAAAGCTATAGATGTTTTCAATCAACCTATTAATCAGACTTTTGTTTAATTCAAATAGAAAATGAATAATAATTATTTATTAAATTCAAAGTAAAGCATAATTTATATTGGTGGAAAGTTAAGAATCTCCTTTAAAAACCCTTTTCATTTCATCAATTTTTGGTAAAAAAAAGTTGTCAACCACATACCCTATACATACCCCATCATATCGCCAGTTTTTGGCCCATCATGATCCTGCACATGCCCCACTAATGGCGTATGAGTCCACTTTGACTTTTCTAAAAACCCTAAAGTGGAATCTAATGCTCTCAGTCTACTCTTTCTACTCTTCCAGGTGTCTAGATCTGAAACCCTGATTTCTAGCACTATAAGTGACTTTTTGTGGATATTTTGACCTTGCAAATAGGGAGATGACTTCAACAAGTTTGCAATTTATTCTTCATTGATTTCCAAGCCTTCAAGGTACCTAGATCTGCAACCACACAAAGAAAGAGAGAGAAATGTAGAATGTTAGGGAATAGGGGTTTTCCTTGGTCAAACCCCTTTTAGGTAATTAAGCCAAAATGAAGAAATAAGATGAAGCATGAACATTAAATAATGGAATTAGAAACTTTCCATGGTGATTGATCTTGAATTGTTGCAACAATGGATGAAGAATCTACCCTTGAATGTCTTTGAATGCTATCTTGATGAGTTAAAATACTAAAACCCTAGCTTGCCTGACTTGAATGCATGATGAATGATTGGGTGAATGAATGGGGGTGAAATGAGAGGGAAAACCCTATATTTATACACAATTATGCAATAATTCCAAAAAATACCACATCATAGGCCGACCTTAGGTCTTAGAAAATAATAACCCACCAAAATTTTGAAATTATTTTGATTTTTGTGCCAAAGGGGACTCATTCGGCCCTAGTGGCAAATGGGTCCCACTTAGAAATTTTAAGTGGGTGTCAAAAATTAAATGTATTAATTGATGTTTATTGGGATTATTTTCAAAAATACACTTAAGTAAGGCATGCAAGTGTAAAATGGGGCCAATTAAAGCATAAGAAAGGTATAAATATTGATGAAAAGCCTAGAAAAGCATGAAAGTTTGTTACAACACTTTACAACACTTTGAAATAAGGCTTGGTAAGTGATAAAAAGAAGTTATTTAAGTAAAATATATTAATAAGGTCCTAGAAAAGTGTGAAGGTGTGTTACAACACTTCACAACACTTTTGCACGGCATCATAAAATTCTTATTGATTCACAAGGGTCCAAGACCTAATGTGAATGTGTTGACCACATTACAACACTAAATCAAGGCATCATTAAGTCTAATTTATCAATAATTATTCCCATATCAAGCAAGATATATTGTTTTCTATGCTACAAAAGAAAATAATGTCACCACTTCTTTAAAGCTTGCATACTAGCATAAAATTCTTGGTCATAAACTGAATACCTCTTCTTGGAATCATTAAGCTTCTCACTAAAATATGCAATAGGTCTACCTTCTTGACCTAAAACCACTCCTATGGTTGTCCCACTTGCATCACAATCCACTTGAAACACCTTTGCAAAATTGGGCAAAGCTAATACCAGTTCTTCGATGACTTTCTTCTTCAAAATATAAAAAATTTCATTTGTTGTTGTTGTCCACTTAAACTCTTTCTTTATCTCCCCTTATAGTTTCAATTATGGGTGCACATATCCCATTGAAATTTTGAATAAATTTACAATAGAAACTTGCTAAACCATGAAAAATTTGAACATCATGTACACTCCTAGGTGTTGGCCATTCCATGATAGCACATGCCTTTTTTGGATCCATTTGTAGCCCTTGTTGAGAGATAACATACCCCAAGTAAACCAATTTCTCCTTCATAAAACTGCACTTTTTCAAATTCACCAACAACTTTTCTTCCTTGAGCCTTTGTAAGACTTGTCTAATGTGTAAAAAATTACCTTCTTTATTGGCACTAAAAATCATAATATCATCAAGATAAACAATAACAAACTTCCTAAAAAATGGTTTCAATACTTCATTCATTAACCTCATAAATGTGTTGGGTGCATTTGTTAACCCAAAGGGTATTACTAACCATTCATACAACCCCTCTTTGGTCTTAAAAGCAATGTTCCATTCATCACCCTATTTTATCACTAGTATAGAAACAACAATATGTGACTGAAAAAAATACTAAAAACTACTTATAAATGATTGAACATGGTCGTGTGACCAGTAGTAGTTTATTGAAAATCAGTTATAATGTGACCGAATTGATGACTAAACCATTTTTAGTCGTTCGGTTGATTGATTTGATCGTTAATTTAGTCGCTTGATTGATCGATTTGGTTGTTGATTTAGTCATCTAAGTGATCAAATTGCTCATTAATTAAGTCATATGATTAATTGATTTGGTCATTGATGTAGTCGATAATTTGATTGATTTAGCAGTGTGTAATTTATTTATTAATTTAGTCATTGATTGTTTTAAATTGGTCACTTATTCAGTCATTTTTTTATTCATTGGTATTGTCGTTAATTTAGTCATTGATTGATGTTGATTAGTTGAAAAATGGATGCTTTATGGTTTAAGACATAGAACATCACTTTTCTCCAACTAACATTCAAGGATGCCCTAGAGATCTCAACCCAATGAAGAATGAAGGAGGATATTTGACAATAGGGTATCTTAGGATATGTTTAGAGGTTAATTAAGGTTGAATGAGGGGTTCACCACTAATTAAGAACTTGGAAAACTAATGAAATGCAAGATGAAATGAAAAAACCTAATATGATGCAAACTTGATTTAAATGACCTAAAAATGCAACAAGAACATAACAAAAAGCTATAGAACAAAATGTGTGTGCCTAGAAACAACTCTAAAATTCTGAAAAACCTAAATTTTTGACCTACTGGGACTCATTCGCCATTCTGGGTGAATCAGTCCTAGTTATGGATTTCTGCACAGGATCAAGTTTCAAGCAAATGGGTATCCAAATATGCATAGATCTCTAAAAAAACCTATAGTGGGACTCATTCACCACTTGTTGCGAATGAGTCTAGTTTGGCTTTCTAGAAATTCAAAGTTCTGATTTGCACCTCTCAGTCTGTTCTTTCTGCTTCTTCATGTTCCCGGATCCAAAACTTTGATTTCAAGGCTTTAGATGACCTTTTAGTGAAGATTTTGACCTTGCAAAGTAGGTCATCTACCTCCCAATCTCTGTCAATATAAACAGAAGGAAGGCAACTAGCCAAAGGGATAACATCAAGTGCCAAACAAGGAAACACACCAAGTTCAACACTCTTTTTAGGATATTTGTCATTTAATTTCGTGGAAGAAGAAAAAAATTTATTCAACTCATTATGCACTTGTTCATTAATCTTTACAATGTCAATGTCATCATCTAAGTTAATCACAACAAGAGGTCGAATAACAATGTCCATGCAATGTTCATGTATATGTTTTGGTGAGGGTTGAGAGTCATCATGCATTGCTTCAGGTAGGTTTGGAATTTTATTTTCTAAGTTATGGTTGTTTTCCTGAGTTTGCAATCTACAAGCAATAGCATGACATCTATGTCTACTCTCTCTAGCACTTCAATTTCGTTTCAATTTATTGTCAATTTTTTTGTGTAAGAGCGGGTTTGTCTTTTGTAGAATTTTGTGATTATAGGAGAGGGACAAGCGAGACTATTTGTACTATCTTTTTGTTATGAAATTGCAGGAGGTTGTTCTATAGATTGTTCTTGTATGGTTGAATTTTTTTTTGGTTCAATCATTCTCTCGTCAAGGATGGTTGGTTTAGTCAGAGGTTGAGGCATGTCTTGAAGGGATAATTCTACTATTTTCTTTGCCTTGAATTTCTGATATGATTTGGAAAGGAAATCCTCATGAGGCTTGATAGGTTACATAGGCTCGGGCCAAAAGTAATCTAGTGAAAAATTCCCTTTTTCCGAAGTAGGATGGGATCCACTATGATGCATAGTGAAGATGTCATTGCCAAATGGAAACTTTATAGACATTTATGCACAACCGAAGGGATGGAATTCATGGAGCAGAGCCATGGATAGCCTATCTTCACACGAAATTGGTCCAATTGTGGGATGATGGAGAATGAGACTATTAATGTTTTCAGTCCTGCTTTTAAAGGAAGATCTATCAAGCCTATCGTAGGGAAAGAAAATATGTTATGTTTCTTGATCCATGCTTTCGGGTTATTATATGTTTCTTGATATAAGGGTATGTGCAAGATTATGATGGGCCAAAAAGTGGCAATATTATGGGTATTTGTAGGGTATGTGGCTAACAGCTTTTTTTTAACCAAAATTGATGAAATAGAAAGGGTTTTAGGAGATTCTTAGCTTTCCACCAATATAAATTATGCTTTAATTTAATAAATAATAATTATTTGGCTCTGTTGAAATTATAACTAAAGTCCTAATCGATGATAGGCTGATTGAAAAACATCTATAACCAAATGGTATCATATTTGTTGAATCCAAAACATCGTCATTCTGTAGGTTGCATGTATAGGATTAAAAAGAAAATTAAATTCATGGAAGTTTTGACCAAGTTAAAGTGGTTAAGGCATATGGATTTTTATTTTTGAAAGTAGCAATAAAAATTCATAATTGGTATTTACTTGGAAAAAATTGCAAAAATATGCATCACATCTGGACATGAGTTATCTACTTATATATAAAATCTTATAAAGACATATTATCATTTTATTATGGTTAGGGTGGTCAGACAGACACCTACTTCTTTTTTTTCCCTAAAATTTAAGTACTACTACATTGAAATTTCAAATTTTTACCAAATAGATTTTATTTATTTTTAAATAAACCTAGTAGTTTAGAAACTACATTCAATTTTCTACAAATTCTATTCTTACATATTTTTGAAATAATATAGATAACTTATTCAAATTTTTACTTGAAGTTGCCCAACACTGATTTTTCTAAATTTTTTGCCACTTAAGGGCCTATCTTTTCCATGATGATCCTACACATACCCATAACTCATGCACATGTATGAGAATTCTTTTGTGATCACATTCTCTCCATAGATGAGATCAATCAATATCCCATTAGTGGGCTTATTATTGATTTGGCCAGCTATGTAAAGAGGACCATTAGGTGCATGTTTAGGTATGTCATTTTGTGAGAAAGTAATGTCAAGAGGCTATCTAGTCAAGCCCTTACAAGGTTTAGCTTCAATAAATACTATCAAGCTTCATTTTTGGGATCTTGTTCAATGGTATTCATATTGTGATCATTCATGTCAGCATTCAACACATTAGTCTTCGTTTCACTAGCTTTGATAAATGAAATATTGTGCTTAGGCATGGGATTTGTAAATATTTTAAAATTTTGATTATGAGGAGCTACAAATTTATTATCGTGATCATTCACACATCTGATTTCTAAGTGATTAGAATCAATAAAGTCTTGCATAAGATGTTTAAGACGCTTATAGTATTCTATGCTATGTCCATTTGTTTGATGGTAATGACAATAAGCATTTTTTTGAAAGCCTTTAGGAAATGGCATAGTAAGATCACGTTCTCTAACAAGAGGTAAGATAAGCATGTTTTTGTCAATAAGCTATAACATGATATTGTTGGCAACACAAGGAAAAACAACTAAGAGGGGGGTGAATCAGTTGTCACATAAATTATACTTATTAAACTTATTCTTGGATCTGATAAATAAACATGAAAGCATAAACCATCACCACATCAAAAACACACATAACACAAAAAAATTTTACGTGGAAACCCTGTTAGGGGAAAAACCATGGTGGAGGTTAATCCACAAGATTATACTCTGTTAAAAGTATAAAAGAATTATAAATAGGGAGTGCACATGCATTCAGGCACACTTCTTAGAGCACACTGCTCAAATATAAAAGGCTTACTGCCCAAAGGAAGACTCATTTTCTTACAATCACATTCAGATTACATCCAAAATATTTTGAACTGAGAAAATAGCATCTTCTAGTGCCTAATTACAGTTCTAGTTAAGCATATAAACTCTTCTTCACACTTTTCTTCTACCTTTGAAAGATTAGAAAATTATTCGCACACAAAACTCAATAAACATTGCAAACCATGCCTTCAAATGGTATAAACAATTGATCATATATATCCACAACTAAGGATAACATCAACTACATGTTGACCCAACAAAATATAGAATGTGTACAAATTGTCAGCCCAAAACAATAAACAATTATCAATGCGCACCAAATAATGTTGGCCACAACATAATAAGGACCCAAAATAACATCCTCGAATATGAAACACCTTCAAAAGTTATGCCTTGAAGATCCACAACATGCTACAATCACCCTGTCGGCCATGATCATGAAAAACACGAAGGGTATGTGTAGGATCATCATGGAAAAAACAGGCCCTTAAGTGGCAAAAAAATTAAAAAAATCAGAGTTAGGCAACTTGACGTAAATATTTGAATAAGTTATATATATTATTTCAAAAATATGTAAGAATATAATCTGTAGAAAATTGAATGTAGTTTCTAAACTACTAGCTTTGTTTAAAAAAATATATCTATTTGGTGAAAATTCGAAATTTCAATGTAGTAGCACTTAAATTTCAGGGAAAAAATAAGAAGTAGGTGTCTATCTAACCACCCTAACCACAATATAATCATAATATTTTTTTATAATATTTTAGATATAAGTAGAGGACTCATGTCCCGATGTGATGCATATTTTTTTGTAATTTTTGTCCAAATAAATAATTAATTATAATTTTTTTATTACAACTTTTAAAAAATATTAAAACTCGTATGTCTGACCACCTTAACTTGGTCAAAACTTTATGAAATTCAATTTTTATTTTTTTAATCATATAGTATGCAAAGCATAGAATGCAATGCATGTTTTGGATTCAAAAAATGTGATACCGTTTGAAAGCTATAGATTTTTTTCAATCAGCCTATCAATCAGGGCTTTAGTTGTAATTTGAATAGAAAATGAATAATAATTACTTATTGTAGACATCCAAATTCAACCACTTCCATATTTTCAAAGTCATCTTCTTAATCATCCTTTTCCTCTTTTAAAATCGTCCCCTTTGCTAGTATTAATTAAATCATTCATTTAATTAATATTATGTTTCTTGCATAAGGTTTCCCAAGGTATCTAATTTAATAAATACTTTTCCCCTATTTCCTCTCTAAATTAAATAAAGGCATCACTTTTTTTAACTTAGTCATATTATCCTTTGGAATTTTAAATTTAGTTTTAAATTCCCTATTTTCTCTCTCATGTGTCACATCCTCCAACTTTTGCAAGTTGGCCTCTAATCCCTCTTAGCAATCTAGTCCTCTTTCTTAGTCATAATTAATTTGTGATTAAGATGTGCACACTCCTAATCATCATTAGGGTCCCATCCTCTATAATTTCCCACTTGCCCCTAATGAGTCCTTAATTAGCCTAATCAAGTACTTGCACAACCTTAATCACCCAATTAGGTCATCTCTAATCCCCATATCATTTATGGAATGTGTCCTTAGTCAACTTCATTAAAAGATTTCTCTTTTTGAACAAGGCATCTCATTCCCATGAATTTTTTAATTCACATTTAATCCCCAATGCACTCAAAGGAATTTTAAATTCCTTCTCTCATCCCCATGAGAATATTTGAGGAATTTTTAATTCCCCACTTGTCCTCTCACCCACATGGGGACAAATACCTCCTTTATGGGGAGATCTTGTCCCAATCCCAATGTACTATGTACCCTCTCCATGTCATGTCCTATCCTTCCACCTCATGTACAGATCATCCCTTTTAAGCCATATCACTTGCCACATGTCAAGATGTGAGGGAGGCTTGCAAGTTCTCAACTCACCTTAGCCCTACATCTTAGTTTTGTAGCTCAATCTTCAATGATCCATTTCCTAGAGATTTCAAATCTCTATAAATACCCCTCTTTTTCTCTCTCATTTGGGGAGATCATGCATTGTAAACCAAAACTCTTGCAAAATTTTCCTATAATAATCCATGCTTAGCCATTTTTCATGCTTGCACTCACTTGCATCCACCTTCATATCATCATATAGCTTGCATCCCTTGCCATCCAAGGAGCATACACATCAAAGATCGAAGGGTCAACCAAAGGATCGATTTGATGCAAGGTAAAAAGTTCTATTTGTCTTCTTTATTTTGTGTTGAATCCAACTAGGCTAATCTTGAGGTGTAGGTTGTTTTTAGTGTTATTTGCATTACTTTGTTTGCTGCTCATTTTCTAGCACTCAAATTTGACCTATCACATTTCTAGCACGCCCGGTGGGACCCAGAAATGGGTTTCTCGCTTTTACGTTTTCTATTTTTTGACTTTTTGCAGGTACAGATCACAAATAGGCAGACCTAACCTGACAGACAGGTAGACCTGACCTACACAGGCAAACCTGACCTTTCATAGGGGCAGACCTGCCCTTTGCAGACTGTAGAAGTGGTTTTTGGAAAAAATTTCACGAATAGGTAGACCTGACCTGACAGACAGGTAGACCCAACCTACATAGGTAGATCTGACCTTTCACAGGGGCAGACCTACCCTCTACAGACTGTAGAAGTGGTTTTTGGAAAAAAATTCATGAATGGGCAGACCTGACCTAGTCAAATTTTTTTCAAAAGGTAAAATTTTAAATTTTTGTAATCTTTTGCCTATTTCAAGGGTTTTCAGCCCCTGATTTAGGTACATAGTGT
>VDFB02355802.1:0-25953 GCA_007258455.2 Sequoia sempervirens | reverse complement strand
TATAGGGTTTCTAACCTGGGAAACGATGGTGACAAATTGGAGATCTTTCACATCAAAACATCACACCTTCATTGGAATAGTTTGTTACATGCATCAAAACATATCACAAACACAAAGGCTATAATACCATATGTTGGTAAAATGCAAAAATGTTAATGGTGAAAAATGTCATTGATTATACATTTCAATATGCAAGATAGAAATAGGATGTGGATGCATAACCGCTTGAACTATTGGTGTAACTGTGCATCAAGTAACTAAACAATGTGATATGCCAACAATAAACTTGAGAAAATGTGCTCTAAAAGAAAATCTATATCTAGAAAAAAGATAAAAGAATCTAAACAAACTCATTTATTTGTTTCTCAAGTATCTCTACCAAGACTATGGATGCTTGGATCATAGTAAAGTTATTATTAGAGGTAACCAGAGTTAACTCTATTGGGCTATATAGATAGTTGGATGGTAGTAGAGCTATGCCCAAGACATCATTGCATGTTAAAAATGTAAATTCATTCACATAGCTTGGATAAAGTTCACTTCATTATGATCATAATGACACTTTATAAAGTAAATAAATCATTTTCATACATCAATAGATTTCAATCTCAACTTGGATCTATGTAGTTCTCTTTTTTCTATATTATGTTTGTATTCATATTATTTGTCTTGAAAGAATGTAAACTAGATATTTTCAGTACAAGTTTGGAGGGTTGCATGTTTCAAAACACTTGGACCATTTTCTTAGTTGAGTTTCTATTTATTATTCCCTACATACACACCCCACATTTTTTCTTCACAAAGCTAGAGACCCCCTTTTTTTATTTTTTCCTCTTTCATTCTTGTTGTTTTCATTCCTAATAGTGGTTGGCGATCTTTCAATTTTTCTCTTAATTATTCTTTTTGGTTTTTGGTATGCTTTTTCATGTTACTAGATTTTGATATCTTCACAAAGCCTACCGCCCATCAAGGTTTTGGTATCTTGAAAAATCCTAGCACCTATTTTGGATTTGAGAGATAGGGAAGGTTGAGAACTTGTTATGGTTTTAGATTCATTTATCTTTTTGATCCCCTTATATTCATGGTTTTTAAATGATCCCAAATCCTTATTTTTTTTGTAGTTCTTTGATCATTGTTCTAGCTTCTCTAGAAGGCACATTTAGGGTTTCCTATGTTTAAGTTTCAATATTTAAGTTTTGTTTACTCTTCGACTTTGAAATTTGTAATTAAAAACATCTGTAAATTTTAGGTTTTACTTAATATTTTGTAAATCATAATTCTTTAAAAAAATTTAGGTTTCATCATCTCAAATTAAAAATTAAAATAAAACTAGAATTTAAAACTTAAGATTTTTTTAAAAATCAATTAAATAAATAACTAAAAATATCTTGAAGTTCTAGGGCGAACATCATACCTTGTTCTAAACCTAGAACCTTAGGCTCCAATTCCTAGGTTTCGTCTAGTTCCCACAATCTACAATATAAAAAATTAAGCTACATGGCCCTTGTCAAAGAATGAGTTTTAATAGGAACTCACAACTTGGGTTCAAAGTCCTCAATTTGAACCAACACCTAAAATATCACAATTTTATTTTGGAACTTTAAGTCTTGGGATCATCAAAGTTCTTAACATTTCCAAATGCCTATAGTTTTGAAAGGCTCATAACATTAAAAATAAAGTGGTCCCAAAGTATTTAAAGGGCTCAAGACTATTAAAAATAATAATAATAATAAAAATGTGAAACATTCTTCTACATTCCTGAAAGTAATTTTTTAAAATTTTAACTAATGCTCTTCATTTAAAGTACTATGAAAATCTTGTCTCAACCTAATGAGTCTAATAGCCCTAAAACCCCAAAGTTTCTTAAAATTTGTTTATCATTTATTTTGTATTAGTTGAACCAATAGCCTCAAGGAAAATTCTTTTATCATTTCAAAATATTTCTCTTGCAAACACTACACATTCTCCTCTTTGTGGCATTTTCGACAACATGGTATAGTTGGTGCAAAATTATAGTATTAAGTAGTTCTCTCTAGATATTTAGAAAAAAACATATGGTTGCCAAAAAGATGGCCAAAGAAATCTAAAATAAATATTAAAATACAAGGTGATTGATCTTATCACATTTTGATTAGTCAATGGTAGATTCACTCAATGCCTTTGAGATAACTCCCAAGAGTGTCATTTCAGCAGTTGGGAAGAATACCCACAAAATCAATTAGCAATGTCTATCTTTCCTAGGTGTTATGGCTACTATCACTAGTATTCATTAAACTAGATGGGAGTTACAAACTTGGTGATGGGCATACCATGGTATTTGGAGGCAAGTTTTATTGACTCTTGAAATGTGCAAAGATGCCAACATCATTGCCAATGCTCAACAAAGCACCAAGTGATAGGTTTGGGGCTTTCCTTGAATAATACTCCTAAGATGGATTATGTTACAACTCTCCAAATTGACCAATTCCATTTGAACCTTTTAGAGTTATGTGTAAGACATGCTATCCTTTATCAATCTAGAAAGAAATGTGGGGAATGGATCAAAGATGAATAGATTTGTGTTTCATATGAACCTATACATATAGTGGGGTAGGATGCCTTCTCATGATATCCCATATGGGTACCAATCCCACGTAGCCCTCCTTCTTGAGTGTCACTTTCGTTGCATGGCCGAATTGTACAAGGAGAATGCCTTATCTTTTTGATATTCTATAAGGAGAATAATATGGAGATTAAGAAGAATATTTTGAGTATCATTCATCATTTGCATTTATGGTATAACAAGATGAGTGGCAGCACCATACCATAAGGAAACAAAATATCTCACAGAGGGGTATGTGCAGGATCATCATGGAAGAAATAGGCCCTTAAATGGCAAAAAAATCAAAAAATTCAAAGTTAGGAAACTTGATGCAAAAATTTGAATAAGTTATCTATATTATTTCAAAAATATGTAAGAATAGAATCTATAGAAAATTGAATGTAGTTTCTAAATTACTAGGTTTGAATAGTAACGAGTATGCGGAAAATTTGGAAAATGCAATAGTACTGCAAATTCTCAGTGAAAAAATGGAAGAAACAGGTGTTTGGTTCCAACCACCCTAGGTATATGCAGATCTGGGTGATGTAAATTTCACAAAAGTGGCAACATGATGGGGTATGTATTGACATTTTTTTAACCCAAAATTTACGAAATGAAAAGGCTTTTAAAGGAGATTCTTAGCTTCCATCGGGATATAAATTATGCTTTACTTGAATTTAATAAGTAATTATTATTCATTTTCTATTCAAATTACAACTAAAGTCTTGATTGATAGGCTGATTAAAAAAAATCTATAGCTTTCAAACAATATCACATTTTATGAATCCAAAACATCTATCACATTCTATGCTTTGCATACTATAGGATTAAAAAAAGAAAATTTGAATTCCCACAGTTTTGACCAAGTTAAGGTGGTTAGACATGTATTTTATATATTTTAAAAAAGTTATAATAAAAAATCATAATTAATTATTTAGTCAGGAAAAAAATTGCTAAAATATGCATCACATCAGGGCATGAGTCCTCTACTTATATCTAAAATATTATAAAAAAATTATTATCATTTTATTGTGGCATAGGTGGTGAGACATACACCTACTTCTATTTTTCCTAAATTTAAGTACCACTACATTGAAATTTCCAATTTTCCCCTAAATAGGATTTTTTAAACAAAACCCCACAGTTTCTAGGAAACTACTTCAATTTCTACAGATTCTATTCTTATATATTTTTAAATAATATAGATAACTTATTCAAATTTTATGTCACTAAGCTGTCTAACTCATTTTTCCAATTTTTTACAATTTAAGAGCCTATTTTTCTTTACAGTGATGATCCGCACATACCCCTTTAGCCACAATAAAATGATGATATATTTATAATATTTTAGATATAAGTAGAGGATTTATGTCCCAATGTGATGCATATTTTTTGTAATTTTTTTCCAAGTAAATAATTAATTATGATATTTTTATTACAACTTTTAAAAAATATAAACAACTCGTATGTCTAACCACCTTAACTTTGTCAAAACTTAAAGAAATTAAATTTTATTTTTTTTAATCCAATAGTATGCAAAACATAGAATGTGACGCATGTTTTGGATTCAAAAAATGTGATACCATTTGAAAGTTATAGATGTTTTTCAATCAGTCTATCAGCCAAGACTTTAGTCATAATTTGAATAGAAAATGAATAATAATTACTTATTAAATTCAAAGTAAAGCATAATTTATATTGGTGGAAAGTTGAGAATCTCTTTTAAAAACCCTTTTCGTTTCATCAAATTTGGGTTAAAAAAAAGTTGTCAGCCACATACCCATCATATTGCCACTTTCTAGCCCATCATGATCCTGCACATACCTAGAGGAAAATTGTGACTACAAGAGGAGAACCAAGGTTGTTCACTGGAAACACATTTGTTAGGAGGTGGATATAGTTTAAGAAAACATGAAGATGGTTATTGGATGTTTGTACAAAAATATTGAGGATAGGTCTTTTTCTTTGCTTCAAATTTTTAATGGAAATGTAAGGGTAGCCATCATACTCTAGCTTGCATATAACGAACTCCAAAATTTGGACATGAATATTTTTAGTGATAGAATGAGCAGGATTGGTTGCTTTCCACTAGTAGTTTCATTGCAATAGATGTAGATTGAATAACACTACATGTTTTCCATGCTCCCAATTACATTCATAAAATTTTGTTTCCATCCACTACTCATTCTCATAGAATTATGTTGGAGGAGGTGCTATAAATTCCATATACTACACAATATTCCCATAAATGCTCACAAATAAAACAAGGGATATATGATACCTTGAAGGAATGTGGTTTAATCAAAAAATTAGCTAGAAGTCTTGACATCTCAATTCATAATATTTAAGTAGGGTAGTTATATTCAATGTAAAAATGGGGCATCAAATAGTATTGTACCCATATTGTGTGTATTCAATGATATTTCTCGATATAGTGAAAAATAGGGAGAAGATGATGTTGACATGCTAAGGAGAAGGAATTATTCAAAGCTCCATGAGAAATGATGATGAATTATCCTATGTGAAGTTATTGTGATATCATTTATATCTAAATTTGTTTATCCTTTTGATAGTTTATCTATAACTATAGATATTATAATGACTTACTATGGTGTGTTGCTAGGATATGGAAGCCAACTCCAATAGTTCTATCTCTGTTTCAATGAAAAGTGTTTGAATGGGCAGAAAATAGAGGCTTGCACTAGACGACAACTCATCATCATGTTGAAATTCTCTTTAATCTGTGGTATTGAATGGATCCTACAAGGGAAATTATTCATTCTCCAATAAGTTTGGATCATTTTTAAAGATAAAATAAAAATAAAAGAAACAATGAGTGATATGACACAAATAGAATTTGGTGCTATTGCAATTTTAATTTTCACACTTGAAGCTAATACTAGTATAAATCCAACTCTAATGAAGAGGTTATCATACTTATGCTAAAAGAATGTGTGCAATGGATTGATCAAAGAACAGTGAAAAAGGATGATAGAAATTTCACTATTGAAAAACAACACTTGAAGCTAATACTAGTATAAATCCAACTCTAATGAAGAGCTTATCATACCTATTATGAAACAATGAGCGCAAAGGATTGATCAAAGAATAGTGAAAAAGGATGATGGAAATTTTGCTATTGAAAAACAAGCTTAGTTCTTACCAATATCATATAGATTATGACAATTCCTCTAAGCAGGTCACTATCATACAATAAATGTAGGGTTATCAAGCTCAAGGAGCATATATGATTATGAACGTAAATCATTTTGTGTGCAAGCTAATGACTCAACCTTGAAATGTGGCATCTCATGTGGTCCAAGAGAGCCACATATTAAATTTTATTTATGAAAAGATCTATCTATTGAAAGTAATCATATGGAAGGAATAAAGTTAACTCTTTAAGAATATTTATGCATTGGCACATTCTATCTCATTAAAAAAATTATCCAAAATTAAATTTTAATTTTGATAAAGTAGATATTTCCATTTTGACAAAGCACACTAAGGTTAATGGAATTTGCATATTCTTCATTTCCCTGCTGATTATCTCGTCTATCTTGACCTATTTTCCACTCTCTCCGACCACCTTCCAATTTTTACCACCTTATCCCTTCTTGGAGCTAATTCCCTTCCTAATGAACTTCCCTACAAATTAAATGTTTCACATCTGCAAAAACAAGAATGTGTTGATGGCCTTCTATCTATTTGGAAGGTTGGGCCTAAACCCCGAGAGGATAGATGGATCTATTGGTGGGAAAGAACTATTGCTCGATGCACTAATTTCCTTCATGAATTTGGTAGGAGAGAGGTTTTCAAAGGTCGGAGCACTGAAAAATCTCTTAAATGGAAGCTTGTTCAGAATAGGAAACATTTGGATAGAAATCCTCACAACATTCCCTTACAACTAGCATTTGTTAATACTAAAAATTTTCTTCAAAATTTTGATGCTTATAAGGGTAAAGGTTCCCAACTGAGGGCTCGATTACAATGGCTTAAATAGGGGGAAAAGAGCACCAAATTATTCTTTCAATTTCAACATAAACATAAGAAAGAACATATTTTTGTCTTTAAATCTATTGATGGTGAGCTACAAACCAGTCAAAAGAATATCATGAAAACCTTTTTTGAACATTACAAACAACTTTTTATTGATGATTCCATTAAATGGTCTTCTAGCTATTTGGAAGGTTGGACCTAAACCCTAAGAGGATAGATGGATCTATTGGTGGGAAAGAACTATTGCTCGATGCACTAAGTTCCTTCGTGACTTGCATAGGAGAGAGGTTGTCAAAGGTTGGAGGATTGAAAAATCTCTTAAAGGGTAGCTTGTTCAGAATAGGAAAAATTTGGATAGAAATCCTCACAACATTCCCTTACAACTAGCAATTGCTAATACTAAAAAATTGCTTCAAAAATTGGATGCTTATAAGGGTAAAGGTGCCCAACTAAGGGCTTGATTACAATGGCTTAAATAGGGGTACAGGAGCACCAAATTCTTCTTTCAATTTCTACAACATAAACATAAAAAAATAACATATTTCTTTCTTTAAATCTACTGATGGTGAGCTACAAACTAGTCAAAAGAATATCATGAAAACCTTTTTTGAACATTATAAACAACTTTTTATTGATGAATCCATTAAAGACCCTTTAATTCTCATTCTGGAAGACACTCTTGCTGCCTATATTCCTTGGAAAATTCAACACATGTGACTATAGTAATTTTCTTGACCACAACCTTTCCCTGGAGGAGATTGACGATGCCATGTATAACTTGGCCTTGGAAAAGAGTCTAGGTTTAGATGTTCTTCATGTGGAGTTCTATTGCACCCTCTAGCCCCAGATTAGAGAATATTTTTACAATGTCTATTTGGAAGGTATAGAAATTAGATCCCTTGTTGCAATCATTAAACCCAGGGGTTGATTAAACTTATTTCCAAAGGGAAACAAGAAGACTTGGTAAAATATTGGCATCCCATCACTCTTCTCAAAACATCACATAAGATCATTGCTAAAGCCCTTGCCAAAAGAATTAAACCCATCATGTAAGAAATTGTTAGGCCTGAGCAAACTAGTTTACTAGGGGGTAGATTCATTCTTGATAATTTAATCCTTGCTTGGGAATCAACTGAATGGGCCCAACAAATAGCTCAAGATGCTTTGATCCTCAAACTTGATTTAGATAAAGCTTATGATCGTATATGATGGCCTTTCATCCTCAAGATGCTCCAATGGTTTGGATTTGGCCCAAACTTTTTTTCTCACGTGCATATGTTGTTTATGGATGCTAATATGAGATTGGCTATCAATGGAGCCCTCTCTCCTCAATCCCCCCTCCAAAAATAAATTCACCAAGGCTTCCAACTCACTTCGTTTCTTTATGTGCTCATTGCATATGCTCTCAGTTACTTCTTCCAACATGCACAATATAACTCACTCATCCATGGCATCTCTCTCCCTAGTAACTGCATGGCACTTAACTCCCATTTCATAGATGATAGCATGATTTTCATTCAAAATTCTACATATGATATCACTAATCTCTTAGATATCCTTGATTTCTACTATAGTGTTTCAGGCTCCATGTTAGCTATGCATAAAACTAAATTTTGGATGACAAGACCCAACCCCTATCCTCCATGGATACCTACATAATGGAAAGAAATCAAGCATGGAACCATAACTTGGTACCTTGGCATTCCTTTTGGGTTAGGAGTCACTTTGAAGGAAATGTGGAGATGGTTCCTTAACAAATTCAAATCCAAACTATTGGCTTGGACTAATCATTTTCTCTCAATGGCTAGGCATATTCAAGTGGATAATAAAATCCTTTTGGCTAGACATGTCTATACTTCCTCTTGTTGGCTGCCCTCCAAAGCTTGCTAAAACTAGCTCACCTAGCTAATTAGTAATTTTATTGGTCCAAATGGGGAAATAAAAAAGGAAGGCATGTTACCTCTTGGTCTCATTGCATCCTCCCTAAGGAAAAAGGTGGATTGGGCATAATTGATCCATTTACTCAAGGTGTATGCCTTTCAACCAAATGGATAAGAAGAGCTCTAGATGGAAATTCTCCCTAGAAAGTGTTGATTAGATACCATATCCAAACAAATACCTCAGGAAAAGCTTGGAGCTCGGTCCAATGGTGTGACAAGATTCTCCTAGATCATTACTTCAAACTTCATGGGTTAGCCCCCCTAAACTGCATATGCAAAGCATGATAGATGGTTTCTCAAAATTTATCTTGGTCTGATCAATCCTTCAATCATGGGATCAATTTTGCTACCTCATATATTTGGTGGAATCACCTAATTTAAAATAATGATCTGCCTTGTGTCAAAATCCCTAGGATGAAAGAAAAACATCTTTTCAAAAAAGGAATTCAAGTATTTAGAGATTCATGGGATCCCTTTAGTTTTTCTTAGAAATATTGGAAACAACTTAGACTCTGCTATAATTTGAATCACAATGATAAGCTCATTGTGTTGGAAATCCAAAATATGGTGTCTCTCGGTATGTGCAGATCATGGTATGCCAAAAAGTGGCAATATTTGTAGGGTATGTGGTCAATTTAATTTTTTCACCCAAAATTAATGAAACGAAAAGGGTTTTTAGAGGAGATTCTCTTTCCAAAAAATATAAATTATGATTTAATTTGAATTTAATAAATAATTATTATTCATTTCTATTAGAATTACTTAATTAAAGTCCCCGATCGATAGGCTGATTGAAAAACATCTATAACTTTCAACGGTATCATATTTTTGAATCCAAAACATGCCACATTCTATGCTTTACATACTATAGGATTAAAAAATAAAAAATAAATTTCATGAATTTTGACAAGTTAAGGTGGTCGACGAAGTTTTTATATTTTCTAAAAAGTTGTAATAAAAAATTCATAATTAATTATTTACTTGGAAAAAAATTACAAAAAAATATGCATCACATCCTAACATGAGTCCTCTACTTATATATAAAATCTTACAAAAAAATATTATCATTTTATTATGGTTAGGGTGGTCAGACAGACACCTACTTCTTATTTTTTCCTGAAATTTAAGTACTACATTGAAATTTCAAATTTTCACCAAATAGATTTTATTTATTTTTAAATAAACCTAGTATTTTAGAAACTACATTCAATTTTCTACAAATTCTATTCTTACATATTTTTGAAATACTATAGATAACTTATTCAAATATTTTTAAGCCGTTGCCTAACACCCATTTTTCTGAATTTTTTACTTAAGGGCCTCGCTTGCATACCATGATCCCATTACGTCTTCTAATCTCTCCATCCTCATGTCTACTAGCTTCCATTCAAGTTTTTTCAAGGACTGGAGGTGGCCAAATGGAGGCTGTATCAAAAAAATTCCACTCAAGGTTCTCTACAAACAACTTATTCCTTCCTTGGCCTTGTCTTGTCGGCTTAATGTTATTTGGCATTGAATCCTCAATATACCAAAGTGGAACAAACTCCGCTTGCAAATTTGGAAATCCAAAGCTTATACGCAATCCCAGCTTACCGCTTGGAAGCTTCAACATGCCAAAATTATGGTGGGAACTCACCTCAAATTCCTTTGTCCATCTCCCTCCTACCCATTATGTGGTCAAGTTGAATCCTTTAAACATTGTTTTTGGTCTTGCTCTCATGTTCACAAGTTGTGGAAGGCAATATTTGCTTCTCTACCAGCCCTGTTTCATTTCCTTTGGTAATGGAAAATTTCCCTTCTCGGTCTCTCGGCTGGTCATAATTTGATATCTAATTTAGGCCAGCTTATCATAACTAAAAATATCTAGAAGTTGCATTGCCAAGTTGCTTTGTTTTGCTCCTTCCCACCCTTTGAGAATGAATTGTATGCTATTTTCTCCAATCTCCATACCCTCATGTTGTGCATTGATTCTTACCTGGGAACAAAGGGCTCTTCTAGTGATGCTCTCCATCTCCAAGTTAAATCTCTTTTGTCCCAAGTTCAATCCAAAATTTTGCCTACTCCTCAAGGTGTAACATGTTAACTTGATTGTAGTGACTGTGTAAGGAATGTTCTAAAGGTTGTGGCCTACATTGAAGCTTTGCATTCAGTTGGTTTTGTGAAACAAGAAACAGGTGCTAGTGGATTTGTGTTGGATATAACAGGGTTGAATGTTGTGAACAATTACAATGGATTTCCCTATAGCAATGTTTGCTACTCTTTTTTATAGGCACATAGGATGAGAGTTTGTTGAGGAATGTGTTTGGTGGTCTTGGATGCCCTGTTTTGCTGCCAACACTCACTGTTAACTCCTCTCTTTTCTGCTCTCTGTATCTCTTCTTGATATTTCTGTTCTTGATGACATTTTTGTTAACTTGTTATGTCATTGTTTTGCAGTAGTTTTGAGGTTCTATAGCTATCCAGTTGTTGTTACAAGCCTTCGATTTATGTTTTCCTTTTTGCTATTTTGTTACAGCTATATATTATTGTTTCTAATCTTATTAAACTTCTTGTTTTTAAATCTTATTAAAATTCTTCCAATTAAAAAAAAAAAATTATTGGAGAAGATGATTAAAGGGTAAAAATAAGTTTTCCTTTGGTAGTTGACCTTATGATTGACATAGATTTCCTCTATGAAATGCAAGGTTTCCACAAAAATATTAGAAGACCCAGTTTGAGGAGCTTAACATAGACCTATTTGACAAATGAATGAAATTATTGAATCATTACATGGAAGACTTAGATCTAGCAGAATGTTAGAGTTGTTGCCATGAATATTCCTAGTTGGAGGCTGCAAATGCCTATCATCAACATTTCTCTACTAAATTATGACATTAATGATAATGACATAGAAAGCACGTATGATGAAGTAAGGAGATAATCTTTTACCCATCAAGCAAGCTAGCTCAGGCACACACACCAACATATAAATGTAAATGCAACTATAATGTTTAGAAGGAATAAGTGTCACCTTTCTCATAGGATAGTTGTGATCCTTGAGGAAGATAAAAAATTTACAAAATTAAATTGTTTACATTTAGGGAGGCATATAAAGAAAACTACTCAAGAGGTAGAGGAGGTTTTCCTTCGATGTTGGCCACCAAGGTAATGCATTGAATCAAGCATTTCATCCATTAAACTAAAGTTTCTCTCAATTGGAAAAAATCCATCAAGGCATTATGGATCTTGAGTCCCAGAGAATGCCAAGATACATTTGTCCTCTTGTTAATCTTGTTGTTTCTTGTGAAAGTCATGATTATCAAATGACAATTTCTCAGGATATTTCAGTTCATAGTTCATTAAGGAAATTTTGGGTGTAGAGAAAATGATGATTAACAAATTGTGGGTAATTACAGTGGAACAAAGAGGAAGGGAGTAGTAGTGAATAATTTCAATATGGCAATGTCAATAATGATCGTGGTGAAGAGGTTGACAAACATGTAGAGCTACGTTGCATGAAGAGTGTTGTAAAACTGCGAAAAGATGTAAAACCAAAAGAAAATCCATATTTGGAAGGACATAAATGCTTGAATTTTTTCACATACTCAAATGGATATTCATGTTTCTTTATATGTTAAAGATATGATTTTCTCAAATGTACTTTTAATATAGGTTCAAGTGCAAGCTAACAAAGTTGTACTTGAGGTTGCTCACCTCCAGGTTCTCCTGGACCACTGGGGTAATGCCCCTTGTATTGTTGCTTGGGTTGTCACTTCACCCACCTCTTCCCGTTGTCGGTAGCCCTCCAGGGGCTGACAACCAAGTGGCTCTGCGCGTCCCCATTCACAACCCCCGCCTCAACGGGATTCTCACACTCCTTGGCATAACTGTTCTCCTCTTCCACAAGCTAGCCAAGGGTGGCCTTTTGGCAGTGCTTTAGGGAGTAGTGGTGGTGGTTTCGAGTGGCCCTCTGATGATCCTCCTACTTCTAGCTCTGGTTGGCCAGTCACTGGTAAAGCGCTCCCACGTCTAGCGCTTGCAATCTTACCCCGGTGCGAGTAAGAAGATAAAGAGAAAAAAGATGTTGATGATGGTTGGGGTCCTCCTCTTGACATCACTCCAGATCCCACTGATGTATGGGGGAAAAATTTGGATTACAAAGACCCTCCTGGCTCTGCTGGCACTGCTCTGGCCACTTAATGGTCTGTTTTATCTTTGTAATTTTGGACTTCTAGGCTTAGCCAACGTGATCTGTTAATTTTCTGGGTGTTTCCCATGTGACTCTTGGGGTGTTCCTTTCTACCACCCACCCTTTTTTTGTGAATATGTATCTTTATATTTGAATTAATATAGGTAGTTTCCTATTCATCAAAAAAATAAAGTCCATGGGTGGGAAGTGGACCCAACCAGGAACATGGAATTTTTTATTTCCATTTTCTTTTCCATATTCAAAACCCACACGTGGAAAGCTAGCAAAGACCAGATGTAAATGTGCACTTGAAACTTTGTTCCATATTCATTTCCTTGCTTGACTCCTATGCCCATGGTTTGAAGTTAGACGTAGGACTTTAGGTCATAGATTTTAATGAATTTTTAACTTTCATCCTTCAATTAGACTTTGGAAAATTTGTCCCACATTTAAGAAACTTCAGAAAATGGGCAACTTTAGGCTTTGAAAACCAAAAAAATCATAACAATTTATTTTATTTTCTTCTATTGGATTTAAAATTATGAGCTCGTGAGGTTTCCTCCATGTTTTCCTATTTTCCCTTTGAAATCTTGAAAAATTCATAAATCTTCAGAATTTCTAAACTTTCACAAATGTTAACAAATTTATTAATTTTATGAATTAATTATACATTTTTCGCGATTGACAAGTACTCTTCAGTATGTAGAAAGGAAATAATGTCAAATGGATCAGTGTTAAACTACTATCATGAATTTTTAAAATTTGCAAACATAGCATACAAACAAAAGATTAGACAAATATTGAATTCTTTTATCAAAAAAAAAAATCTCAAAATTATGAAAAATAAAGAGTTTTTTTTGCATCATGCGAAAAAGGAGAAATTGAAAGTCAAATTAAAATTGAGGACTTTTTAAAGTGCAATTTTTGAGTAGTTAATTAGGGATTTTATTTTTCAAAATTAGTAAGTACATGCAAATTAGAGTTTAATTTTAGAACTTTTAGTTTATTTCAAGAATGCAACTGAAATGGAAGTTATAGATGAAAAATAAAATACATGTCGATCTCAACCATACATGTTGGATTAATCTTGTCCATTTATTTTATTTAAAAAATTATACTTTTTCCCAGTGTTCCACGAGAATGCATCCCTCAAAAAAAACCCTGTGTTTCCTAGACAAGGACATCTTAGAGACTTGGGGACTTGGGGGAAGGGGGGGAAGGGGGGGAGGGGGGTGTTCCCCCACTAGCCTACCACTAGCGCCACCATCCCACCACCAGTGTTGCTATCTCCAAGATGCCGCTAGGACTTTGAGGATGTTGGGGTGTCCTCAAGATGTCTAAGGGACTCCTAGTTGTCTCCAAGATGTATAATTCTTATACTTATACATCTTTTTATAACATTTTTTCAAGTACTATATGTATTTTAGCAACCTGTCGCCCCCCTGCCGTTGTCCCACTATCATCCCCCCACTACCCCCAATTTAGAACTCATGTCCCCTACTGTCTCCCCTTTCTTGTCCCCAAAACCCGGTGGAACAGTGCTTTTTTCCTATAAAAGGTATCTATTTTTTTTTCAATAGGTAGAGAAATTTTATATTTTGTTTTGGAACTAAAACAATAAAACATTTAGAAATGTCCATGGTTTCTCTTTCCTTAGTGAAATTTATGTGACGGATATGCATGCATGTGTTTTGATATATGACTTTAAGTGCATTTATGGTTAAATACTAATTAGAGTTGTGCCAAAACTGGTTGCTTTAATGAAAATTTGTAAATTCAAGTGATTCAAATTCCTTAGAAGATTGCACTAACTTCGTGACATTATGATGTGGTTGAGAAAAGTTTAGTTTATTTTTTAGATTCATTGATTCATACATTCATCATTCTATCATAGTTTCAAAGATTAGGATTTTATATGTTCCCTTCTCTTTTTGATCTTTTTTACAAGTTGTTTAAAATGAGGAGAAACAATAACAAAAACACATTTAAATTAGTTTTCCTATAGTGTTTCCAAAACTTACATTTCATCAAATTCAAGAATAGGAAAACATGGTTTCATGGTTTTAAATATTTTAAAATGTTATATCATCAAAACTTGGCCCTAAAAGTGTAGATTCTATAACACAACAATGCCAATCCCTTTTTGAAAGAAACAAAATAGTAAACAACTAAGTGAGCCAAAATGTCAATACCTGACAACCAAAACCTTTGGGCAATCATATTTTGTCCAAAGAGTTGATTTCCTTTCAAGAGAGATTTAAGTTCATCTAATTTTCATCTGTGTTGTGAGTGTGTTACATACCTGTCAATAGGTACATTGGTTCTTAGATCAACAAATAATGTACACAAAATATATTTAATTTTTTTTCTCTTTTACTTGTTTATATAAAAAAATTATAGAATAAAATTACCATATGTTTATTTGACCACCAATGGAATCTATATGGGAAATAATAGATTCCAATTATGTGGAAATGAATCTTCAATATGAACTAGTTGCATTAGTATTTTTCAACATATTAAACAATATTTGGGCTTTACTTTTGTTTTCAATTCAACGTAATAAATCTTCTTATGTATCACAAGGAGTTCTAGGAATAGATAGAGAAGTTTGAAGAGGGTTACATTATGCATTCTCTTCAATAGGAAACCTCTCCATAAATTTTGGTGAATTAGTGTTTGGAGGTAAAATTTAAAAAATTAAATCATAACAAATGAAAATTAATTTTATTTTAATTTAAACCGCTAAAAAAATCTTACCTCCTCAATCTCACATGCATCACGATGCATCGTGCTAGCTTGAGGCCACTCAAATATTTTGTAAATATGCTCACACTATTCCACACTCATGTTAGGGCTTTGGGAGAATGGGGTTGGTCTTGAATGAACACAACCTATTTTTTTTTTTCATCATAGGGAAAATGTGTGCATTATAACATGATCACATTTTTCCTTTGGTGCATCAAAAATTGGTTATGGCCAATTTTTTATCCCCCATATTTGTGGACACTCCTAGGGTATAACTCTCAAGAATACTTTATGTATAAATAAAAAATCTAAATGGGTCTTATTTCATCAAACATAATTCTTTTTCCCATAATTTGCTTCTTTTAATTTTTTCCTTATTCACATTTATCTAATTGTCCATATCCTTCAATATTACAAGACTAGTTACAAATTTATCTTATATATTATCCCAAATTAAAGGTGTTTGAAATTTTCTACCATATAATGCTTCAAATGGACTATATCTCAAGGGAGAAAAGAGTTGTATTCAACCTACTAGTGGAAAATAATCTTCCCATTTTCACTATTGATTCATACAATAAATGTGTAAGTTAACTTTGACTATTTTTGGTATTTTTTATATATTTTTCTATTTCAAAATGATATGTTGTACTAAAGTCTAATTGTGTTCCCTAATTTTACTATAAATTTATATAAAATATTGAGCTCAACCTAACATACCTATATAATATGATATTTTTAAGAACCCCATGAAACTTAAATATTTCGTTTGTAAGTATTGTAGCGAAGGTTGCAACATCATAAATAGAATACCTAGTATGAAATGAGCTACTTTGGTAAGTGTGCCAATAGAAAAAGTATCCCTCTACATTTGTGCACTTGATTTGAGAATGGTTAACATTAAAATGGACCTAATGTTGCCTTGATCTAGTATTGTAATGTGTAATCCAGCATTCACATTGGATTTAGGGCCCTTCTAAGCTAAATTGACCTAATTTTTCCTTAATTTAATGTTGTATAGTGTATTTATTTACACCTTCACATTGAGTTTTGGTCCCTCTTTCATTTATAAACTTTATATCATCATTAATAAGCCCCTAATATCCTATATTATGCATCTTGAGGCTTATTTCAATTGAAATCTTGACATAGACATAAAATATACTTAATTTCTTAACTCCACGACATTTTCTCCACCTGGAAAGGCTTGGTGGGACCAATACACCACCTTGGTCATATGACTCCCATCCAGATGGGAACTATATACCACAAGTGGCGTATGAGTCCCATTTGACCACTTTTTAGGTTTTTGAGCAAGAAATCAGGGGTTTAAGTTTAAATTTCATGAATGTCGGCTTCTGGGATCTAATAAATGGTAAGTTGGATGGATTTCCTATATAAAAAAGGTCTCAAATCGCTATTTCACTAAGCCTTCATGATATCATCCTAAGCTATCAAGAGTTAAGCATTCCAATACTTCACAAGAGCATTTTTAAGGCATTCGAGGGAAGATTTCTTCATCATTTGTTGCAACAATTCAAGATTTATTATCATGTCAAGGTCAATAAGAATGAAGCATGTTTTTGAGCTAGTGTTGTGATGTAGCATTGAAGATCCATTTGTAAGCATTGTCTCATATCCAATTCAAGATCAAGATCTACATTTTGCATGGCCACTTCATGTTAGATTGTTGATTTACATCTCAAGACATCATTCAAGGTATCATTATTCATGTTTCATATTTCATCTTTCATGTTCATATTCCATTGTTTCATCACAAGGTTTAATTACCTAAACAGGGTTTGACCAAGGAAAACCCCTATTTCCTAACAATCAACAAGTTTCTCTCTCTCTACATGTGTGATTGTAGATCTAGGTGTCTTGGAGCTTGAAGATCCTTTAAAGATTAAGTTACAAGATTGGTGAAAGTTGTCCTAGTCATTACAAGGTTGTTATCTTTATGGAAAGTCATCTACAGGTTACAAATCAGGGTTTTAGATCTGGAAAGAAAGTGTGGAAGGAAGAGCATAGATAGGAGAGTAGATTCAAGTCTTAACCCTCTAAAAATACAGAGTGGGACTGATACACCAGTTGTTGCATATGAGTCCTATTATAGCTTATTTTATAGATTTTAGTGAATTTAGATCTACTATTGTGAGATTGTAGTTTTTGCACAAAATCCCTAGTCTAGGACTAAATCACCCAGACTGGCGTATGAGTCCCAGAGGGCACCAAATTGTAGGTTTTCAGGGTTTTGAAGCTTACTTTGACCTCATCATTCTTCTAGGTGCACCTCTGTACTTTCTCAATCTTTTATTATGTATTTTAGTTTCATTTCCTATGTCATTTAGTTAGGTTTTGCATAGTACTTTGTATGTTTCATTCATCTAAATTGTCTTTCCAAGGCCTAGCTTGGTGTTGAACCCCATTTTAATCTCTAATCACACCCTAACTTACAACCTTTAGTAGATCTCTCTCTCCCATTCTATCATTAGATTGAGATCTCTAGGGTTTCCTTGAATGGAACAAGAGTGAAATAGGACCCCTATCGTCATACTCCATCTCCTAAAAGGTGATGCACCCTATTTTCATTGTTACCCTACTAGAAGTGCAAAAAAAAAATGATGCTTTCATGATAATAGCTGCCTATGATGGGTGGGGAATAAAAATAACCCTCATTAACAATGGCTCTTCCCTTATTGTGTGTAGTGTGACACTTTTGGATAGACTTGGCATGGATAAATAAAAAATTCAACTAGCCTATTTATCTATTAGTGGGTTTGATAACATGGGAAAATGACCGCTTGGTGTGATAACATTGCCTATTACAGTTGGAAAGGCCACATTGCAAAGCCCTATCCATGTTATGCCTCATCAACTTTCATACAACCTTCTTTTAGGCAGATCGTGGATTCATACAATGAATGTAGTGAGTTCAACCCTTCATTGTAAAATGAAGTATGTGTACAACAACAAAGTATATACAATCGATGTTGATCTTCAACCAAACAATTGTTTGAACATTGAAAAATATAAAGAAAATCCTTTGAAAATATTGAAACCAACATCACAAGTAGAACCTGTACAACAAAATGACAAAGAAAAATACATTGAGGAAGTCATGAAACTATTATAAGATGATTGGGGTTCTTTAGATTTAACACAAAAATTCATGGGAGAATACAAGATCATAAACAAAGAATTTGAAAAGGGAAAAGTAAAAGGAGTAATGTCAACACAAAATTCAGAATACTCTTTGAAAGCATCCACCTCAACCACTTTAAAAGAAGAAGCAAATTATACAATGAACTTTGATGAACTTGACTATGAACAACCATCAAATTCTTGAAAGAAATGAAAAAAAATTATGGAAAAGGTTATGATCTTATGAAACAACTTGGGTATAGTGGAAAAGGATGTGGTGCTAGAGAACAAGGTATTTGCGTCCCTATAGAGCCTCACATGAAAGAAAATAATAATGGTCTTGGTTATTGTCCCTCGAAAGAAACAAACAAGCCTTCACTTAATGTCAACACTATTACAAAAGATTATTCTAATCCAACTTTAACATTAGTGCATCTTGAATTGATAGACACTAGTGGTCTTGATTGTTATCCTTTGAAAGAAATGAAAAATATAGAGAAATCTTCACTTAACATAAATGTCATCACACAAAAAAATAATGATTCAAATTCAATAGATTTTACACCCTCTTGTAAAGGAGAGTATAAAATCTCACAATCTAAATATTCTTGTGTAAGTATGATACCTTATACTAAGCAAGAGATATATTTGTTGCAAAATAAAGGAACATACTCTACTTTTGATCAAGAAAGTATCTTGTTGAGACTCCTCCAATATCACTTGGTATCTCTCCCTCCATGAACATGAAACATTTTACTACAAGAGTTCATTTTGTGGATATCATAGAGTTCATGGTCATTCTACTAATTAATGTAAGAGATATATTTGTTGAAAAATAAAGGAACATACTCTACTTTTGATCAAGAAAGTATCTTGTTGAGACTCCTCCAATATCACTTGGTATCTCTCCCTCCATGAACATGAAACATTTTACTACAAGAGTTCATTTTGTGGATATCATAGAGTTCATGGTCATTCTACTAATTAATGTAAGAGATAAAATTCAACATCTTAAGGACTGTGGTGCTTTTCCTTGTGTTGAAACACCTAGCTTCTCTAATTGATATTGATTTGCATGCATCTCATCAATCGTCTCAGCTCATCCTTGTCCTTCACTAAGTGGGGGCAAGGGATTAAGTAGCCTTGTCCTTGTATGCAACTTATTGTTGTCTCTATTGGCTATTTGATCACCTTTCATGTACATATAAGAGAAATCTTGGGATGTGGATGACATTCCTTAAGTTGGCTTGCATGTGACGTACTGAGTTATACATTTTGGGGGAAACCCCTTCCATTTTCAAGACATAGCTTATTGAAAACATATGACTTGGCATAGGGCTTTCCAAATAATCTCTCATGTCTTCTACTTTAAAGCAATTTCTCACAGTAATGGTGTTAGGAACGACTTTAATGTGGGGGCATACATCGGCACTCATGTTTCAACATGTGATTTTATTTTTTCTTCCAATGCGTCCTTTTCTTGGTGGTGTCATTGTGCTTGATATCCTTCGAGAGTGTGATTTTTTTTTACTTTTCCTCTCTTGGAGACATTAAGCACGATGTTCCCTAAGAGACCTTACATGAACTAAGTGAAATCCCCTTGAAAATACCTTACACTATTTTCCATTTATATTTTCAATTATATGGCCACCTTGCATAACACACTTTGCTTCCCTATGGAGCCATCTTGTTTGTTCATGAGTTTCAAGCATACAAAGCTTTTCTTGCCTCATGGAGCTCAAAGTTCATTGTTTTGTAGCACATTGTCAAAGTTATCAAGAGGTATAACTTTGGTATGGTTAGCATATGATGAGAAGCCTAAACATGGGAATGAATTTATCATTATACAGTGAGAAGCCGATACAGAGGCATGAATTTCTCACTAAGCCACCCTTTTTGGATACTCACTCAGAGAACAACAAGAAGTTTCATTGCCTCAGAGTGAGCATGCATTTTTGGACAAATAGCTTAGATTTGATCCACGTCATGTTGGACAAATGGTTGAGCCTTGATCCACCTCTTTTTATTCTTACTTTATATTTTGTTTTTCTTTCTTTAGATCTTTAACATTGTATGTTTGTGTATCTTGTTTTGTTGCATATCGTACACCTTGTGCATGTCCTTTTGTGATTATGTCATTTTAATGAAGGATCTTGTATCCTAAGGGCTTGACCACTCCCTTGCTCTTTTTCATCCTAAACCATCTACATCAATACAATTGGATCCTTCTTGAATGTCTACGTTAGTGTGAGTTTGAAGCAAGTTATTCCTCTCACTAGAAAGGGGGCTAAATGTGGTAATGAAAAAAGTATCCCTCTATAGTTTTGCACTTGATTTGGAAATGTTTAACATTAAAATGGACCTAATGTTTCCTTGATCTAGTATTGTAATGTGTTTTCTAGATTCACATTGGATTTAGGGCCCTTCTAAGTTAAATTGACCTAATTTTTCCTTAATTTAATGTTGTAAAGTGTATTTATTTAGACCTTCACATTGAGTTTTGGGCCCTCTTGCATTTATGACCTTCATATCATCATTAATAGGCCCCTAAGACCCTATATTATGCATCTCGAGGCTTATTTCAATTGAAATCCTAACATAGACACCAAATATACTTAATTTCTTAACTCCCCAACATTTTCTCCACCTAAAAAGGCCTGGTGGAACCATACGCCACCTGGGCATATGATTCCCACCCAGATGGGACCTATATGCCACAAGTGGTGTATGAGTCCCATTTGGCCCCTTTTAGGGTTTTGAGTGGGAAATCAGGGTTTTAAGTTCAAATTTCATGAATGTTGGCCTCTGGGATCTAATAAATGGTAAGCTAGATGGATATCCTATATAAAAAAGGTCTCAACTCACTATTTCACTAATCCTTCATGATATCTTCCCAAGCTATCAAGATTTAATCATTCCAAGAATTCACAAGAGCATTTCTAAGGCATTCAAGGGAATATTTCTTCATCATTTGTTGCATCAATTTAAGATCCATTATCGTGTCAAGGTAATTAAGCATCAAGCATATTGTTGAGTTAGTGTTGTGATGTAGCATTGAAGATCCATTTACAAGTATTTTCTCATATCCAATTCAAGATCAAGATCTACATTCCACATGGCCACTTCATGTTAGATTGTTGATTTACATCTCAAGACATCATTCAAGGTATCATGGTTCATGTTTCATTTTTGATGTTTCATCACAATTTTTAATTACCTAAATGGGGTTTGACCAAGGAAAACCCCTATTTCCTAACAATCAACAAGTTTTTATCTCTCTACATGTGTGATTGGAGATCTAAGTGTCTTGGAGCTTGAAGATCCTTTTAAGATTAAGTTACAAGATTTGTGAAAGTTTTCCTAGTAATTGCAAGGTTGTTATCTTCATGGAAATTCATCTACAGGTTATAAATAAGGGTTTCAAATCCTGAAACAAAGTGTCGAAGGAAGAGCATAGATAGGAGAAAAGATTCAAGTTTTAACCTTCCAAAAATACAAAGTGGGACTGATATGCCACTTGTGGCATATGAGTCCCAGTACAACTTATTTTCCATATTTTAGTGAATTCATATCAACCATTGTGAGATTCTAGTTTTGGCACAAAAACCCTAGTTTGAGACTAAATCATCCAAACTAGCGTATGAGTCCTAGTGGACACCAAACAACAGATTTTTAGGGTTTTGTAGCTTTTTTTGACCTCATCATTATTTTAGGCCTACAACTCTATACTTTCTCAATCTTTTATTCTACATTTCAATTTCATTTCCTAGGTCATTTAGTTAGGTTTTGCATAGTACTTTGCATGTTTCATTCATCTCTTCTCTTTCCAAGCCCTAGCTTGGTGGTGAACCACCTTTTAATCTCTAATCACACCCTATTACAACCTTTAACAAATCTCTCTCCCCAATTCTATCATTGGATTGAGATCTCTGGGTATGTGCAGGATCATCACAGAAAAAATAGGCCCTTAAGTGGCAAAAAAAAAAATCAGAGTTAGGCAACTTGACATAAAAATTTGAATAAGTTATCTATATTATTTAAAAAATATGTAAGAATGGAATCTTTAGAAAATAGAATGTAGTTTCTAAATTACTAGGTTTGTTTAAAAAAAAAAATTCTAGTTGGTGAAAATTTGAAATTTCAATATAGTACTACTTAAATTTCAGGGAAAAAATAAGAAGTAGGTCTCTGTCTGACCACCCTAACCACAATAAAATGATAATATATTTTTATAATATTTTAGATAGAAGCAGAGGACTCATGTCCCAATGTGATGCATATTTTTTTGTAATTTTTTTTCCAAGTAAATAATTAATTATGAATTTAGCATATTACAACTTTTAAAAACATGTCACTGTGTCTGAACCACCTTAACTTGTCAAACTTCATGAATTTTTTTGATCCCTATAGTATGCAAAGTATAGAATGTGACACATGTTTTGGATTCAAAAATGTGATATTGTTTGAAAGCTATAGATGTTTTTCAATCAGCCTATCAATTAGGACTATAGTCGTAATTTGAATGGAAAATAAATAATAATTACTTATTAAATTTAAAGTAAAGCATAATATATATTGGTGGAAAGCTAAGAATCTCCTTTGAAAACCCTTTTTGTTTCATCAATTTTGGGTAAAAAAAAAGTTGTCAGCCACATACCCATCATATTGCTACTTGTTGGCCCATCATGATCATGCACATACCCCTCTAGGGTTTCCTTGAATGGAACAAGAGTGAAATAGGACCCCTATCCTCATGCTCCATCTCCTTAAAGGTGGGGAATGCTATTTATGTTGCTACAGTAAGATTATATCCACTACCACCAATGGGTCAGTGCAGGATCATGGGTATCCAAACTAGGCCTCTAAGTGGCAATGAAAATTCAAAAAATCAGAGTCAAGGAACTTGAAAAAAAAATTTGAATAGGTTATTAACATAATTTGAAAAATATGTAAGAACAAAAGTTGTAGCAAATTGAATTTAGTTTCAGGCCTGTGACTAGTCCCTTAAAGAAAGTGAACTGCTTTTGAAAATTGAAATTTTAACAGTAAAGTATACCAAAATTCTCGAAAAGATAAGAAGCAGGTGTATGTTTGACCACCCTAAGTACAAGAAAAAAATAATATTTTTTCTAAATCTTTCAATATTAGTAGAGGATGGATGCCCAGATGTGCCAAATTTTTTTTGTAATATTTTCCATGTAAATAATTAGTTATGATTTTTTTACTAGAACATTTCAAAATTATTAAAACGTGTGTCTGACCACCATAACTTGGTCAAAACTTTATGAAATTCAATTTTTGTTTTATCCTATCGTATGTGAAGCATCTTGTAGGTTCAAAAAAAGTTAAGTATTTCAAAATTTATAGAAGTTTTTCAATCAGCCTATCAATCAGGACTTTAGTTGTAATGTAAGTAGAAAATCAATAATAATTATTTATTAACTTCAAAATAAGGCATAACTTATATTGGTGGAAAGTTGACAATTTTTTCTATAAACCCTTTTTGTTTCATGAAATTTGGATAAAAATAAAGTCATCAGCGACAAGGGTGGACTTCAGAAAACTAAGGAAATTTACAAAACACGTTTTTTGGGTTGAATTTTTAGGTTTGGAAATCCCAAGCCAAAAACCAAGGCAAACTCGAGGGAAATCCCACTTGGCTGCAAATTTTGTTAGAGAAAATGGATATCCATTTTTTTTCAAAATGGATATCCATTTTGGAAAGCGAGAACCCATTTTTTTGAAAAACAAAATGGATATCAATTTGAAACAGATATCCATATTGAAAATCAAAAGAAACAGATATCTATATTGACAATCAAAATGGATATCCATTTTGAAGACCTAAAAAATCCTCTTTAGTAAAATGGGCATAACTTTTGCGTTTCTTATTGAAATTTAAATTTTTACAGGCATTGGAAAGGTGATTGAGAGCTCTACACAATGGACTAGGTAGTGTTTCTCTATTCTACATAAGAAATTAAATGTAATCATTTGAACTTCATATTTAATTTTTGAAACATGAAATGATCACTACTTTCGCATGCAAAGACTCTTGTTCATGAATTTTTTGTAATACTCGTCTCAAAATACTTGAAACAATAGAAAATGTAGACACATAAAAATGACCTAGGCCTGCAAGTTCTATTTTCTCCCTAATTCACCTTAGCATAATTAATTAATTTAATTATTCCTTCTGGTCTACTTTCAACTATTAATTAAATAATTTTAATTATTTAATTAATTCAATATCTTTTATTCCTCTTGATTATTTAAATAAATAAATTTTATTTATTTATTTATTTATTTAAACACGTCACTAATACTTTAGTCCCTTTCTATAATTAAATAAATTCTTTAATTTATTTAATTATTGCCACCTTGACATTTACCCTATTTTAAATAAAATTATTTATTTAAAATAATCTCACTTTCTAATTTTCCCTTTGTTTAGTAAATAATTGAAATTAATTATTTATTGTCACATGACAACACCTTTTGAATTAAATTAATTTTTAATTCAAAATAGTCCTTTTCCTCCAAAAATCAAGTAATTTATATTATCATTTGATTTTTCTAGCTTTCTCTTTTTCTATGCCAATGTTATCTCTTGTCACATGCATTGTTAACCCTTGATTTGATTTTCTCAAAATCAATCATGTCCATTCATTTAAATTTTTCGCTAATGTTTCCCTAACCCTAATTGTGGGTTATCACATTGAATCTTGACGATCGATTCTAAGGAATTTGTCAACTTTTAATCCTGGCCATTCACTCAAAATTGAATTTTCTATAAGATGGAAATTTTGGTCTCATTTGGACATCTCATGTCATCTTGCAACCTCATGATCATGTTTATTCATCTCATGTTCTTGCTATCTTGCCATTTTAGGCTATTTTCTACATACTTCATAGTTGCTAGTTGCATTTGTGAGGTCATTTTAGATTAAAATCCTTCAACATTTGCTTAGGGCTTGTCATAGTCATTAGATTGCTCACATAAAATTTGAGGGCAACATCACATTTCCAACAAGTTGAGAAGGTATAATGGAGGTCATCCATGGAGAATGAAGACTTTTGGGTGAGATCTTTCATTAGTTTTCATGTTATTTCCTTTGCACTTCATTATTGCTTTGGGTTTTTGTGTTTTTGCATTTAATCTGCTAACCTTAGGAAAATTCCCTTAGTTTCAGAAAAACTAATCAATAATGAAATACTTATATTTTTGTAGTAAGGAGATGAACAAATCTTCATAAATCATCATATCTCTCTTTCCCTTTCTCTACCTCTCTAAATTTCACTTTGTCTCCTCTTAATATTTGGACCTATCCCTCCCTCCCTCTCTTTTTACCTCTTAGACCTCTCCCTATCAA
>VDFB02355800.1:0-16702 GCA_007258455.2 Sequoia sempervirens | reverse complement strand
GAAGTTTTAATGCATGGATTCTCTGAGCTTTGAGACTTCAAGTTGTGTACGCTTCGTCTCAAAGATTCGACACTTTTGGAATTTTACTATTTTTAGTAAATTCTATTTTTGGCAGCTTCCCAGTGAGCTCAGGTTGGTTGACTTCCGGTTCCAGTTTGATCAGTTGACTTCATCAGTATTTGCTTCAGGGCCTTTGCGAAAGGATAAGTTAAGTCATTAAATTAAAAAGTCACGTTTTAATTATTATAATTAAACGTTGACCCTTGGCTTAGACTTAATGACTTTATGTTGTGTTTAAAAGGTGGGTCCTTGAGGGTGGCGCCCTCATTGAGAAATAATTTAATATTTGCCTAAGTCTGAACAAAGGTTTGAGGGGCGCATATTCCAAAAGATGATATTTAATTAAAATATCAACTATTAAAGCCTTGAAGAGAAAGCACGCCTTCTTGAGAAGATGAAAGTTTTGACCTAAAAGCTGTTTCTAGGGTTTCGTGAAGTCAAGCAGAAATTATAAAAAGGGAGTCTTGTGCATCATTTTGGTTATCTTGGAAATTACACTGTTATGCTGCCGGATTGATTCTGGATTGTTCGAGGGATGAAGACCTCCTAGTTTGGGCATCTCTTCTCGTTTGAAAGACAACGACTAGTGATGATTATTAGTCTACTTGTGAGTGCATCTTAGCTATTTCATTTGTGTTCAGTTTTGCATTGGGAAATCTGTTTTGAGTATTTTAGTGTTTCAGCTTATTGCATTTTTATACACAGCAGATTGCATGTTTCACTCATATATTGGAAAATACAAAAATAGTCTTTCTGGGTATTAGCTCATTCCTTTTGTTTGTCGGAAGCCATCATATTCTCCAGTTTTCATATTTTATAGTGCTTGCATCATTTTTAAAAAGAAAATCGCCTTTTTCCTTAAGGCCGTACCTTTTAGATTTCTTGGGATTTGTGCATTGTTATTTCATTGCGTTTGGAGTCGGGGTTAAGGTTCTAGATTGGGCGCATTCATCATATTAGTCTATTGCATCTTGGTTTGGGCCATTTGAGTGAGTTGTGAGGGAGCTACAAGTATTTGTATCTATTCACAGGCTGCTGTTTTTAACCAGCAATATACAGATTTGTAGAAGCAGAAAAAACAGATTGTCATTTGTAAAAGTTGTAATGATTCTTATGGCTTATTGAGCTCGGTCAAGAAGAGATTGTAATGTATTGCATGAATCATATATATACGGTTCTAACATCTTGACAGGCATATGATCTTATATTGTAAACTGACCAGTAGTACTGGCAGTCATTATCCAGCTTGTTGCTTGAATTGGTATTGTTCAATTTTCATTTGAAGTTGTAATAGATAGATCTCCGCCCTATGGTCGCTACTATCCCACTCCGGGCTAGAAAGCACATTCTGGGTGTTGAGGGTTTTCAGTTTTCGGCAATTTCCTTCAAGCAGTAGATTTGGTATTCAGCATTTTCTTTCAAGCAGTAGATCTTGTAATCACTCCATCATATGGTCGCCCCTCACTCCGCATTGGATTGGGTAGCACATACTTGACGTTGAGTTCCTTTCTGCAAGTAGAGTAGAAGACCCTCTGACCAATGCTCATCCTCAGCGGTGCCATTCTGGTTAGAGTTGTTTCCTATACGTTTTGGTTTTCTCATCTAACCTTAACGGGTGCACTGTCGTAATTTGTTAATTGTAAAAATCAAAAAAATTTGGCTCGGAATATTTCACAAAATCAGCTCCAACAATCTTCAAAAAGCAAGCCACGACCTCAAAAACATGAATGGAACCTCCAACAGCGATTTCTCTTGCGATGGATGACTTCTAACACTTGAAAACAGCAAGATATGGCTCCCACGAATCAATCAAAACTCAGACCTGCACTTTAGGGTGGTCTTTCACACCTTCAAGATGCATAAAATCCTAACTACAAGCCCAAACCAGGCTTACCCACTGCTGAAATTGAGAAACCCTAGTTTCTCTCTTCCACAAACTCCACACTTCCAAACTTCAATCAGCAAAATATAACCAAGCATGAAGAGGTCGACTTTCTCTTGCTCTTTTATAATTTGACATTGAAACACTATTCATTAAAAAAAAACACTATTCACTTAAGTTGTTTCTTTTTTTACTTTAGCCATGAATAGTAACTGAAAAATAGAAAGTGACCCCATTAAAATATAGACACATGGTCCCTAAGCCTGAGAAAGTGACATAAGTGGTGATGATCAATAATTTAAGCTCCCATTACACGCCAAACGCGCAACTTCACCACGTCACCAAACTCCGGATACTATTACTGCATTTTACCGACCAAGTGCCCGATCAAGTGACCCTCTATCCAGAACCACTAGCCTACGAGGATCGACATAATAGGCTAATCCAATGACTCTGATGCTCGCGAAATAATGGGGACATGCTACTTAAATATTTTGAAATAACCTCAAGTCCCTTTCAATAGTTTCAGATTTAATATTTGGCCCCCACATAAAGGTATTAGTGATATAGAATTAAATCACCTTTTTTTTCCAAACTTATTTAAGTGATATAAAATAATAAAGTCAATTTGACTTTATAAGAATACTTTAAGTTAAATAATAACTTAAATCACTTAAGTAAGCCTAACTTCCTCAAAACTCAATAGAATTCAATGCCGTCAGAAGCAGACAATTCCTGTACAGCCAAGGCCTGCAATGAGCCAATCCCTGATCACAAAAGATGAGAACGAACAAACTCTCCAGAAGATACCACGGACCCTCTAACCAAAACAGTTAGCCCACAAGGGTCTAAGTAATAGGCTAACACACTCAAAACAAGATCACGCTAAAAAGGGGGACATTACGTAACCCAGGGTTGAACCTTACGTAATGTCCCCATTTTCGATGTCCTCTTTCAAATTGGTCTGACTCCGACACATTTACTATTTTTAGTAAGTGCTATTTTTTGCAAGGGGTTTGGTACTGTACTTGTCCTCGGTGAGCCCTTTTGAGCACCTCAATTTCACTCCGGCTCAAGTTTCTTGGCGCTACTTACTATTTTTAGAACTTTCTAAAAATAGTAAGTCAATTAGGGTAAGCGGGACCAGGTCTGGCTTGTCTCAACAACACATATCCTGTTGGTATAAAGTTACTAAGGTTAAATCATTCAAATATTTGATTTATGCTTCAAAAAGTGGTCTCTTATTAAGTAACTTTATATTTTATAATTGAGGATTAAAAAGGGGACATAAAGGGACCATGGCGCCTAGAGTAATAACTTTAAGTTGTTTTTAAAGCATCTAAAATGCTTTTGAAGGCTGGATAAGGTTGAATGCCCAAGCAAGGAGACGAGTTAAAAATAAAAATAAAATACTAATGTTTGGTTGAGACTTATTTTAAATCAAAATTATAATGTCTCAAAAAGTGGCGTTGGGTTTTAGGGTGAGCTTGGTCGCCCTAATTTGAGAGATGCATCTTTTAAAAGTTTATTCTCGAGTTCATTTCTTCATGGATGTTTTTGACAACTTACAGAGGTGCTGTTCGTTTGATACCAGAGGACTGAGAAATGGATTCAAGGTCGAAAACCCTTGTTGTCTAAGGCTAGTTTCGATAGTGAAAGACTTGTTCAAGTTGGTGAATGGTGGTTTCAATCAGGAATCACATCTAGGTGAAAAATAATGAAGAATTTCCAATTCTTTTGAGGTTTTTACAGTGGGTTTTTGGTGTGGTTTTGCTCTTTTCAGTTTGGTATGGTAATCTTGGAGTTTTGGTGAGATTTCTATGAATTTCTGGGTATTTTCATTTTGGTCCTGATCATACATATCTGCTTATATCTCTCGAGTGAAATCAGCTTTCAAGATGGGTATTGAATCTTCAGAAGCCTCTATTCATAGCGATTCAAACAAGTGCTGAGTTGCAATTTTTGGTGGAGGATTTAATTTTATTGAGCAGGTTGAACTTCTTTGAGGGACGCCACATGCTGGTGATAAAACTTCAAACTCTGTCCTGTGATATATTGACACTTGATTGATGATTATTGAAGATGGATTTTACAATGCAATGGGTGCTTGAAAATCAGGGTGTTTGTAACCAAGACATTGTGCAGTTTGTGGCTTTTGGGAGCCTTGAATGCTGCTGCTATGCTGTATATCCAGGTCCGAATCTTCAGTTGCAATCTGCAGTATATGAGCTGCTAATAGTGAATATTGTGGGGATTATGGTAGCTGTCTCATGGTGTTGGGAAGCATGTATTGAAGGATAAACTCGGCTTTTGTGTAATGTCCCCATTTTCATGAGCATCAGTTTTTAGACGATTTAGCCCATTCCTGACCCTCGTAGGCTAATGAGCATGGTTAGGGGGTCCTTTGCGGTAGATACCTAGTCAGTTGTTGCTTTCCATTTCCTAGATTCAGTTGAATGGGAGAAATAAGGTGTTTTATTAAGATATAATGTTTAATTATTATTAAAGGTAACTTTAATAATAATTATTATTTTAATGTTATGTTATAATATTATATTTGCACTTTATATTATAAAGTTATATTTTTAATATTTGTGAAGTGCAAATATTATATTATTTTAATATTGTTTTCTAGAAGCTTCTTGAAGATGGATTGAAAAAGTATAAAGGAAGATCAAGCCAAGCTTCTAAGGGCATCCAGGAATTGATATGTTTTGAAGTGTTTGTTTGGAGAAGGTACCAGCCAGGGTTTCTGCCATTCTTGAGATCTTTGGGAACAATCACTTCCATTTATTTGCAATTTTGAGGCTGTGAAATATCAGTTGAATTATTGCTAAATTGTGGACTTCACTTCAGGGGTCCAACTTGTGTTTCATTGGAGAATTTTACAGGTGCAGTAGCTGTTGTATTACTGCTCTAGTTGAATAGTTGAGGTAGCTGGTTTATTACCTCATGAAATATGTACCAAACCAATTTTTTTTCTTTTTTTGCAATTACACAACATGCACCCGTTAAGGTTAGAGGAAAACCCAAACGATGCGAAATGAACTCTAACCAAGAATGTACACCAGGATCCCGAGTTGGGCAAGGTGTGAGCATATGGTCAAAGGATCTTATGCAATTCTGAACAAGCAACTCTAACCAAGAATGTGTCCAAGGTGGACGATCATATGGTCAAAGGATCCCTATTACTAATACTGCTGAAAGTAACTCAACACCAAGTATGTGCTACCCAATCCAGAATGGAAATGAGGCGACCATATGGCGGAGATATTAAAACTACAATGCAACTCAAAGTAAATAGGCGTCAAGCCAGCCTCTTCCACTTATTCAGTGGGCAATACAAAGTATGAATAGCAAGAATAAGAAAAATGCTGACAGTACTACTGTTCAGCTTACAATGAGATGTAGAATGCTTGCAAGATCAAGGATTAGAGCTCTTCAAATTGTGCAATAGTAAATGTGTCTTCCACAATGCCTATCATGACTTCCTAACACCAACCCAACTCAAATGACAGCCTAAATGCAAACTAATATGACTGAACCAAGGAATGAAACTTTTAACCAGCAACACAAAATCCTAATGAAATGCTCACAACAAATCTCAACCAAACGACCTCAAACCAAGTGCATTGTCTTCCTAACATGATGGCGCCCAACTAAGAACCATGAAATGACTCCAATCTGCTGTGTTTATTTTTGCACGAACCCCAATGCAAGTACAGAATGGTATGGTTGCAAGGGAAGGGCGATTTTGCTCTATAAAATAAAAGACTTCATTAAAAATTCCCAAACTTCTCATAAAGAGGCGCCCTTAACTAGCAAATGCATGGGTAAACTACCCAGAACCAAAATAAAATCACACAAGGAGTTATGAGTCAAAACTTCAATCTGCAACACACTCCAGCAACTCCAGATTTTTGATTAATTTTGCAAATAACTAAATTACAATGCATAACAACAACTACAAAGCAAAACTCACTACAAAATCCACTCAATAATCAGCAAACCTCTCCACTAGGTGCTATCTCTCAAGCATGAAGTCGAGCCAATGCTAGGAGGCATTCATTCCTCGAAGCAGTCCAGCACCAATTCGGCAGCATAACATTACTCAAGATATTAGATGTCCAAATGAGGATCAAAGGCTTCCTTTTATAATTTTGTGAGGGCCCTCCAGAAACTTCTAGAAACCCTAATTTTCAAATTTGAAATAACTCCCTTTCCCTCCAAAAGATGGCGTCCTTTTCTTCAAGGCAAATTTGATTTTTAATTTAAAAATAATCTCCTCAACAAGATAGGCATCCCTTTTGCCGGCACGGGTAGCGCGGTTGGCTTGAGGCTGTGGGATGGCTCCTCATGGTCTCGGGTTCGACTCGCTCTCGGGTTTTCCAGGGGTATGGGCTGGCCGGCTGTTGCGTACCCCCCAGAGGATTAGTCTCGCCCCCGCTCGCCGGAATGTCGCTGGGCCGGGTTAATCGCGGGGACACCTCTTGGTTACAAAAAAAAAAAGATAGGCATCCCTTTTCAAGCATTATTTTTGACCCTTAGAAAATATTAAATTATCTCCATGAGGCGCCACCCCTCAAAGTCCCCCTTTTTAAAACAACATAAAGTTGTTTCACTAGGCCAAGGGGTCACAATATCAAAATATAACATTAAAGATATAACATTTTTAAATCAACTTGACTTATCTCTCCAAACGCACCCCAAGGCCAAATTGAGCAATTCCAACTGAACTGACAACTTTGGGAAGCCAACTGAACCGGAACCAACCTGTCAACTGCCAAAAATAGAATTTACTAAAAATAGTAAATTCCAAAAAGTGCTCAAAACGCAAATCCAGACACACCACTGCGAAGCTCTCTGAAAACCCATAAAGAATCCGCAAACCAAACACCAAGACTCGAGCAGCAGCAACCACCAAAACAGGAAACCCTAATTTCACCTTCCGAGTAGCCTACGGATCTTCGGAATAGGCCAACGGTCAACTGAAAAGATCATGCTCGAGAAGGGGACATTACAGGCCAGCGGTTTTACCTACCCTTACCCATGTCATACCAAATTCTCTCTCATATAATCTTATTCTCGGTAGACCGTGGATTCATCCCATGATGGGAGTCTCGTCTGCTCTTCACCGTACAATGAAATATGAATATAATAACAAAATATATATGATTAAAGTAGATGAAAAAAGTTATTTACATGCCCAAGTAAAGCATAACATTTCCAACTCTCTTAGTGCTTTGATTCCATCTTCAAAAGTTAAACCATCACCTTCCAATGGTAATGATACTATGAATGCAGTCTTCAGTGATGATTGGGGATCGTTAGATTTTACACCTACTTTCATTAGGAGTATAAAATCTCACCATTAAAACCTAAAGAGACAAAGGTTTTTTCTACACAATCTTGTCAAATTGCAAATAATGATCACAACACTGCTTCATCTTCAAGTACATGTTTTGGTGATGATTGGGGTTCATCATATTTTACACCCTCCTTTGTGGGAGAGTACAAAATTTCACAATCTAAACCTAAGGAGTCTTTTGTTTCATTTGCACAATCTTCTTCTACATTAATAAATCCAAAAGCATCATCTCATGATGGTGATGGGGGCTCTTTTGCTTTCGTCCCTCGTGTGTTGGCAAAATCTAATCCTCCTAATCCTAACATTTCAACACCTAAAAAGGATTTTCATTCTTGCAAAAGAATCAATTCTTCTCATAATCATTTAAACAAGACTTCTACTCCTCTATTTGAGTTGGAAAGGTGTCATGGGCTTGGATTTAAAATTCTCTCTAAAATTGAATATACTGAAAACATGGAACAAGGAGTTAAGGATCGTGTGAAGTCTACACCCTACCTTGCTAAAAGGGATTTAGGTTTCCAACCTTCTTTGTCTACATCTCATATTCCATCATCTACTATATTTATAGCCTCATGTGGTAAGCGAGAAAACTTTTCTTCACAAGAGAAAGGATTGTCTCCTACTCCTTATCCTCTAACCGAGCAAGAGCATATTTTGTTGAGGCTTCTAAAAGCCCACTTGATTACTCTTCCTCCTCCAACATGTAAGAAGTTTCATAAAAATAATCCTTTTTGTGCATATCATTGAGTGCATGGCCATTCCACCAATGAATGTCAAGCCTTGAGCAATAAAATACGACATCTTCTTGATTGTTGCTACCACTCTTCCATATGTTGATGCACCTATTCATTCTAAATGACAAGTTTTCTTATATTGTGTTGCTAATCACTATGTGGCATTTGTAGCTTCATGTGTTTGCTCACTACCATTCATTGTGGTACAATCTTGTGTGCAACCATAATTCATCTATTGTAGCAAATACGGTAGTCTCAAGCATGGTTGTCCTCGCCTTTACACTTCTGGGGTCTCGCATATTGTCCTTTGTCTTTACACTTGGGGCAAGGATAACTAGTTTTGAGGTGTGCATCCTTCTTGAGGATCCCCTCTTCCCCTTCTTTTCCCTTAAAATATCAGCATAGCAAGTATATACCAACATTATAAGGGGGTATATCACCCCACCCATTTCACCATGTCTTGTGAAATTTGACTTATTGAGATACCCCTTTGGTGGTGGTGGTTTTTATAATGCCCCTTGAGGCATGGTTATCAATTTGTCCCTTGTGACGTTAAACTTTTGTACACCCTTGAGGTGATTTGTCCCCCGTGACATTAAACTTTTGTACACCCCCTGAAGTGATTCGTCCCCCGTGACATTAAACTTTTGTTACACACCCTAAGGTGATTCCTCCCCCATGACATTAAACCTTTATGCACTCCTTGAGACATGATTTGCAAAATAGTTCATAGATTTAGCATAGCGGAGTTTGTTGGTTTGTGAACTTGAGCACCTTTTACATGGCCACCTAGCATAACACAAATTGTTTGCCAATGGAGCCATGTGTTTCATGAGTAAACTAGCATAGCGTAGCTTGTTAGCCTTGTGAAACCCATCATATTGCATGGACATCTAGCATAACATAGCTTGAATGGATCTATGTAGCCCATAAGTGATCTGGCATAACACAACTTGCTAGGTCCTATGAGAGCACTATCATTTCTAAAATTATATGCAATGGATGACATTTGATATTTGAGACAAATTTTTAGATTGAGGTCTCTTTACCTTACTGACTTGAATCCATTTTAGCATACTAACCTTGTCTTTATGTCTCATTTTTATTGTTTGTGTTGTGTTTGTCATGTGTCTACCTTGTGCTTTTTGCATGTTTGCTTCGTGTATTGTCTTATGTTTGCTTTGTGTCTCTTTCATTGTGTATGCTTTGTTGTGTATGCTTCACAGGTTTAAGCCATGTTGCATTAAAAACCTCATGGCTGTGTGTATTCCCTTTGTCTTTACATTGTTGTTTCTGTATTATCCTAAGCCTAGGGCTAGCGATTCCCTAGACTCGGCTCTTACTTCTCCAATGTTTTGGATAAAGAACCCTTGTTGGCTTATCCTTACTTTTAATGTGAGTTTGGAGCATATGTTCATACTCTCACTAAAGTGGGGGCTAAATGTAGCGTCGTAAATTATCAACCCTAACAATTTCACACTAGGTTTAGCTTCCCCTTATGTGCTTGGACCTAATTACACTCATAATTTGTCTGTTTTATTACCATTTTCAAAAAATCAAGATATAATTGGAAATTATTAATTATTTATTTAACAGTAACAAAGGCCCCAAAATAGGTCTGGTCTAGGGCGCCACCGCCCTTGACCAGCATATTTTGGCCCAATTTTAAATGATTATCGGCATTTTTATGTTTGCAGAATATCATAACATATGTAATCTTAAAGAATACCCCTAAAAATCCAAGCCATGATCTGATAATATCATAATATGCACAAGAACACCAGCATAAAGGAGTAATATGCCTGAAGAATGGTTAATTACGCCATGCATTCTTTGTGGCACGTCCATCTTGACTACAGAGACAAAAAAAGCACCACAACAACCATACAGCTGCAAACAAGCCAAAAAGACCAATAAAACAGGGGAGGCTACCTGGAGGTTTCCATATAGCCAAAATCTTTAAAATAGACCAAGACTGTTTGTCCTATTGTTGGGCACCAATGCTCTATTAATGACCATGGTGGGCTACCACATCCATGCCATATCAACTTCCATCAATTTGTAATCAACACCTCTTGTAGCTTAGCCAAATAAAATGAAAAATAAAGATGCAAAATAAGATAAACCTCACCATGTAGCACCTATTATAAGTGAGCCAAACAATTTCTTGCCACATCACAAATCAATCAACAAGATTCTTGTCCATGCAAACAGCCAAGTCACTTCCTCGAAGAATAACTGATTTGAACAAATCATAATGGCACAGGGCAATAACTGTCAATTGGGATTTGGAGCTTAGACACAAATAATGGCATTTAGTGAGCAGCAAGGGAGATCAATTCAAGCATGACAAAAATTTTCAGGCCACGAAGGATAGAGAGGAATGCTTGGACTAGAAATACAATCAAGACATGGACACAACATGAGAGCTTCAAAGACATAATTATCACAAACAAAATTCAACACTCAAAACAAAAGAACACACACCTGCACATAAGAATAACAAACTCCAAAAGCCAAACCAACAATATAAATATAACTTCACATTATGCACAAACCATCTATTTTAAACAATTTATGTATATTGCCCTTTGTGGTTCATGTATACTAAACAACTGTCTATCCAGTCCTCTACCAAATGTACACTCATCTTGTACACTGGCAATGCATATTCACTTAAAACTGGGAAATGGCGTATCCAATGCATCTAAGTTTCTAACCACCATCAATTGACAATTAGATCAACGAACAATTGTAGTTAAGATTAGCATGTATACAGTTTGACAAAAGTTGTTTTTTTCCTTTGTCCACGTTGATTTCATAAATGCCATAAATACCAACTCCTCATAATAAGTTTCACGTTGATTTCACAAATACCATAAATATCAACTCCCAATAATAAGTATCATATTTCAAAAAGGAGACCAAAATTGGGATGAGTCACAAAGATCTTGAACATTGTGCACACGCGCTTACCAGGCATTAGCCCAAATGATACTATGCAGAACTGTTGGAGATTAACGGTTAACCTGTATTTGGGCTATTTCAAATGTCTGAAAGGCAATTTTTACTATTCAGGATTACTATTATTACTAAATTCTCATAAAAAAAGAATGTAATAGGTGTCGTAATATCTTTGTTTACACCTATATTGTCATGACACAAAGATAACTTATGCCCATTATTAGGGAATATGGGAATTAAACGTTCATGTTCATGTTCGTGTTCGTGTTCGTGTTCTGTGGTTCGGCTAAGGATAAAAATTTTGATTAAGTTTAGCAAATGTAAAAAATCAGATTAAATTCGTCTAATATAAAGAAATCAATCATAGCCTTCATTTTTAATATTTTTAAATTTATATATTAATTATTTTATTTTTATCTTGGCAAACTAAGCTACCAAGGGGTAGTTTCTTGTTTTTATTAAAATGAAAAAGGATTACATCTAGTTTCAATTACATTTACCACTATTTGGGCTTGTGGGTATACAATGCAATCAGCCCAAATAACAGCTCGGTCATCCCAATTTATCATTTTCTTTGAACAGCCCTCTATTGGTAATTGTAATGATCAAGGAAAGGTTGCAGTGTTCTTTCATGAAGAAACATTCCCCGGTTCACAACTTCGTACTCCTTTCCTTGTTTCTCATTCCTATATTAATTATTAAATATATTAATAATTAAAATTATAAGCTCCAAATACTTTTACTATTTAAAAAACATTTATTTTTTAATTTATTAAATGTTGATTTAATAATATTTTTAAAAAACTATTAAATTTTATAGAACAACGAAACAAATAAATAAAAACAAAACCTAAATCTACAAAATAAAACCTAAAGAAATGAAACGAGGAGGAATGGGTGGCCTGCCTCCAACTCGCTGCATATTATAGTCATCCTCTTTGATACTTGGCCTAGTCAAGTGAAAACGATTCTACCATATTCGTTGGTCCACTACACCATGTCCCCCATGGTCAATCACTCCACCATTCGGAATCCAAAGAGTGAGAGGGGGTCAGTTCTTCCCGCCATATTCTTATAACCATTTGACCACAATCAAGAGTTGTAATGTCCCCTGCTTGAGTAATTTGATTTAATTAATTTAATTAATTAAGTCATCCAAAATAATGACTCTTCAAGAGGATGACTAATTAGTTATTTTAATTAAATCAATAAGTGGTATTAAGTTAATTATTTATAAGGTTATCAATTAAATTAATATTATAAGGTGACTTGAATTATAAAATATTATAAGTCACTTAATAAAATAAAATAAAACAATGTTCTAGAAGCTTCTGGAGAAATTGAGGGAAAAGAATAAATAGACATCTTGGGCTTCATTCTTAGCAGGCAGATTTGATGTTGTTGTTGTTGATTGTCAATTCATCTTGTGGAGCCTAGGGTTTCTGCAGATTGTTTCTTTATCGTAGGAAACGAAAACTTCCTATTGATAGCATAACTAAGGGAGTGAAATATCTCTTGAAGGGTTGCATATTTGGAGGAAGGTATCTCAACCTTTCCATTGAGCTTTCACGGTGGCCATTGATCAAGTTTTATGAAGACAATTCTGCATAGTTAGTTGGAGATTGTTGTAATTTCTTCATTGCATCGATTTGGAGTCTTGGGGAATTTTGAAAGTGGAGACAAAGGCGGCAGCTCATTCTTTGAAGTCTGATATTGAAATCACAGCCATTAGCAGCCACATTGGAGCCCATGATTTTGGTCATTGCTTCCTCATTTTGCATCGATTTAATCATCTAAATTGGGCGCATCATTCCTTGGGACAAGTCAATCAAGTTTGGAGCTGGAGTGGAGTCAACGGAGCTGCATATTATTCATTTTCAGACTTCACACTAGAACAGGGGCGATTTCATTGTTGGGGTCGATTTGGCTCCGCCAAGGCATATTTGGATTGATTATTGCTTGCCACTCCATTGTCTCATCAAGGCAATTTAGTTCCAGGTTCCTTTGCATTGATTAGAACTCATTTCCATGTACTTGCATTCATAGGAAGTCTAATTTTCTGTACTCAGAACTTTGGCACATTCAGAAAATTGTATTTGGTCAAGAGTCTTGAACTTGCATTTGCATTTGCATAGACAAATAAAGTGCTGAAGTTCATTTTCATATTTGTATAATTTGCCTTAGTTTCATGATCCATGTAGGATGCATGCCAATTTGTTGTCCAAATGCCATTGGCTGTAGGTGTTAGTATTTGATGATCAGCTTATTTGACAAGTGTTTGTATTAATGCTGATATGCTGTAGTTGCATATTTGTTGCCATAGAATGCATATAAAGTGTTTGATGTTATGTCTACTAGATATATTTGTCAATTTCAGTCATGGCCATGTATGAAAAGGGACAACAACAGTCAGTTTATTATGTTTATTGCTTTGTAAATCAACCTTACATCACTTGTAGTACATTAAGCTCTAATTGCAGCACTTTGAAGGCATTTCCAAGCAACTAATTCAGACTGATAAACTCAGACCAGCAAGCTGGAAGTTTGCATATGAATTGTTTGACAATATTCCTTGAGCTCATCTTCAGCATTTTGAGGTCAGATTGGAGCAGGGTCATTACAGTGGTATCAGAGCTTTGATCCTGCCATCCTGGAGGGTTAAAGTTCTTTATGCAGCCACATAAAGTTGGACCACATCGGTATTACACTCGTCAAAAAACAAATCAACAAAGAAATCAGATTGCAGACACATTATCAGCAGCTGTTGCAGCAAGACACCAAGAGATTGGTGGCATTATGGAGGAAAGAAGAGAAGGTAGTCCTCCCAGAAATGGAAGAAGAGATGATGATAGAGAGGTACTTGATGCTTTGAGAGATCTAAGGGCTAGTCAGCAGCAGGTATCTGGGATAATCCAGCAGCTTGAAAACACTCTACAGCAGTTGAACTTACCTAGGAGGCAGCCCTAGGATCAAGATGATGACAGGAGTATAGTAGGTTCAAGTAGAGTACAAAGAGCAACTTCCCGCACTGCAGATAGGCCAACCCGACCCACTTTCTTGAGGGAAGAACAAGCAGTGGAAGAGAATGTTGAAGAAGTTGAAGAACCCACTTTTACTGATGCATATATGGTTGCTCATGATGAATGGCATCTATTAACACCAGAGGCACGAGAGCTCATGCATTTTAACCGATTTGTACAAGCAAGGATGGACTACTATAGGTCTCGGCAGGAGAGAAGACCTCGGAACCAAAGTAAGGAACTCAAGCAAGCTACTAATAAGCTTACATTACCTATGTTTGATGGAAGTGGAAAATCTACAGCACAGTCATGGATTCATAAGTTGAATACTTTTTTAGCTCTTCGACCCATGACAAAAGAGGAATGCAATGCCACTTGCATTTGAGGTGCAAAGACACAAATGGTGCTACTACAAGTTAGTTTACATTGCATGTAGTCGACTACATCTTACCGTGTTTGTGGACAGACTTGTGGAACGCTTTGATAGGAAGGACCTAGAATCATACTTCAGGGATTTGGCCCAACTCAAGCAAGTTGGAAGTTTGGAGAGCTACATTGGAGATTTCCATAAATTATCAGTGATGGTTCCTAACATCTCAGAGAGACGGTTGGTGGTGTTATTTATTGAAGGATTAATGGAGCCTATGAGAGGTTGGAGGGGGAAAGCCTTGATCCTCCTAATTTGTTGATCGGGTTTTGAGACCGCACTACGTAACAAAGTTTCCAATGGACACTGTATTCTCTCTTGAACAAAGTATTCAGCGTGCTAAGATTGCAAGTGAGATCACGCTTTCAACTCCAAGGTTCTTGTAATGCGAATAGACCCAGTTTGGTTGATGTGTATATGCTGTGTTCTTACGAGGGGACTTACGTAATTGTTCTGAATACGTGCAATAACAACCAATATATGCTTTTTGAAAGGGACTTTTACTCGAATGATTTGGCTTTAGAGTGCAAATTTCCTAAAACTAATCAAGATTGTGCGGAATTTGAATGGCTGCAGAGATTTCTAAAATTTTAAATTCTAATCTAAATGCAAATGGGTGTTATGCTCAACTCGAATGAACTTCGAACAAACCTTGCCTAGCCTCCTATAGGACAGCGTCAACAAAGTAAGTGCAATCTTCAAAGGATAAAAATGATGTTCAAATCACGATTCAGGAGTGCAACTACCATCACAACGATGCATAATTACGCATGAACCTTGATCGAAGTTAAGTGTAAAATATTCCAGTTGACCACGCAAGACGAGCTTACCATCAGTAAGAACGTTAGTGGTATGGATAAAAGAAGTTCATTTATATCAAGCATAAACATCCATGTCTAACTACTAGCATGAGATTAAGTCATAATTGAAGTCAAAGGAAAAAGAAACCTCACGAACTATTCAAAACAAAGTTTGAATTCACCATCAATGAAATGCTTTATTAAGAATAGCCTTTTGTGACAATCTCTTACAAAATTCTCAAAGGGAGAATTCCCCTTCTTCTTCAACAATGCAAATGAAAACTATTCTAACTCAAAATTTCTACTCTCTATTCTGCTTCACTAATTGCTCACTACTCTCTGATTCTGACTATGACTACTAGAGTACAAATGAGGGGGACTCCCCCTTATATAGCTGGCCAGTTTCAACCGACGGCCCAGATTACAATCAAATAAATGGCTAAGATTAAGCCACCTCAGCCCTAGACAAGCTTTGCCCTAAAAACCGCCAGAAGGTGGAGTGGTGTCATAAATGCTCCCAAAATAGAAGATTCCTCCTTTGACCATCATGAGCAATTAATGCCCACTACCCTTCTAGAAGATTCTCGTCCATGACCCGGATTCCTTTGCTCTTCTCTCTGACCGCGTACGCTATGAATCGTGCCAGCACTGCGTCGACCTCCTCCTCAGAAATTGATGGAGTAAGATTCAGCTGATCCTCCAAGATGGCTACCATTTGCTCGTGCTTCTCACAAGATTTTTCCCAAGTCTCCATAGAATCCTTCGTGCTCTGAATGATTGTTGAAAACGTGGAGATGTTTTCAAAATCCAACTGGGAAAATGTCCTCATCTCCGTAAAGAATGGCTGCAATCTCGCCCTCAACCCCTCAACATCAACCTCCTCAGCAGTCATTCGATTGGCAAAGACTGCCTCCAACGTGTTGAGGATACCCTCGTGGATATTCCTCATAGCTTTCCTGATCGTGGAGGACTCCATTGCTGCAGTGTCAAAGAAACTCTTCCCAGTGAACGCTGCTGAATGCCACCCACGGAAATCATACCTATCACCCGCTTGAATTACCCCTTCATTCACCAAAGTCTGCGTGGGCACACACATCAAAACAACAAGACGTGGGATAGTTTTGTCTTGAAAGATGTGGGTATCTCCCCAAGCTTGCTCAACATCATCCAAGCGTGAAAGAATACCGGAGGCATTTTGAAATGCTGAGGCAAGATCCGCCATAAACTTTTCAGCCTCAGTATGGACACCATTTACCCATTTGTCCCCTTCTCGTACAGCCCTCTTCACTTCTTCAAGGCCGCTGATCGGCTCTCGTGGCAACTCTGGTGGAAGCTCTGCCGCTGGATTACCTTGAGCAACAGGATGTGCGAGATTTTGCACATACTCAACCAACGCCTTGTGCTCTTTCTTCAACCTCTTATACTTTCCTTCTTTCTTTACCAGCCT
>VDFB02355798.1:0-16512 GCA_007258455.2 Sequoia sempervirens | reverse complement strand
CCTCTAACCAAATCCTGTCAGCCTACAAGGGTCCAAGAGATAGGCTAACTCAACTGCTCCTGAGAATTGACTAGAGTGGGGACATTACATGGTAGTACAATTCTAATTAGTAAACAAGCTACTTTTTGCAAATTCAGGATTTAAAATAGTTCATTAGTTATTATATTCTCCAAATGGTGCATAAATTATTATGTTTCAGTTCAATGCATTCAAGTTTGCAAACAAAGAGTACAATTTATGCAAGAAAGGGAATGCGAATTTATCTTATCCATAATTTGAGAAAATAATCAAAATAAATAAAAAAGTACTTTGGCTGATGAAATATAGATAATGGAGAAGTTAAGACTCTAAAACTTGATAAAACCTTACATCTGTCTTGTTAAGTAAAAATAGAAAATAGGAAAATTGGATGGCTATTGCATGATCCTGCAAAAGTGCTCAAATTAGTGGCTCCTATCCACATGATAATGGCTCAACGCAGCAAATTCTTCAGGAAGCAGCTCTAATCAGCAGTAAGTGTTTGCAGGCTTCCTTGGCCCTAAACCCAAATAATGTCACCTCCAAATCATTTTTGGATGTTCTTTGTGGGAAGTAGCAAAGTTTCTAGGTGAAGAATGGTGAGCGACTGATGCAGTCTTAGACTTAGGGGTCTTAATAAACTGTTGAACCTGGCAGCATTAAAACAAATCCAAATATTCCAACACAAAACAGAAATATATCTTTATTAATATACAAAATAAATCATTACAGTAGGGGTATTGATCATTACAATACTATTGCAGTTTACCCTACATGCCCATTGCACAAGCATTGGCATTCAGCTTTACATACATGCAGACATCAACCCAACAAGCTTTCCTTATTCTCTGCTCACTCAATTCATCCAACTCTACCTCCCCAAGAAAAATAAATTCTCTCCAAGATGAATGGGAAAAACATGGAGAAGTTGGTGGCCACCCTACGTCTAGGCGTGATGGGGTACGTGTCACACTTTAATTTGCCTATGAATTCCATGTGCAAGGCTGTTATAACCACCTACTTGTCACTTTCTGGCATTTTGGAGAAAATTGTGAAAATCCAAGCGGTATCAGGATATGGGTAGAAATTCCACAATTATTGATTCTAGGAAATTTTGTAGTTTGAATGCCTTGCAGAGAAAGTAGGGTAATAGGGAATCACGGGAATTCAAGCAGGACTCGACAATTTCTTGAACACATGGAAGTTCTGCAATTTGGAAAAGTTGCAGAAATTCAAAGGAATAAGGACACTGTAGGGATTCAAGGCATAACTAAACAAGATTTGAATGAAGGAAAAAGTTCCACAATCTAGATAGGCATGAAAACTCTGCAACTGGAAATGAGCAAGGTAAAGGTGAGAAAATGGGACCAAAGATGAATTGCGGGGATTTGAATCACCCTAGAAATTCCGTAGTTGGCCAGATAGGGTGAAAATTCCACAACTCTCTAACCTGGTTAATTCAACTAGAATCTTCTTCAAATTTGAAACACGGGCACCCAATTGGCTCCTCTTCAAGGTGATGAAGAAGACATTTGGCCAAGGACCAACTACAATCCTTAGGAATTTGATCATCAATTCCTACAGTGTCATGTCCCCGAAATAGAACATAGAAATAACCAAATAGCAAATTTATTAGAATACTATGATTATAAATATAATCACCATTTAACCATTATTCTCATAATCATGATTATCATAGATAAGTATTAAAACTGTGATATAAATATTATAGAATAACATATAATGGTAACACATATCATAATTATGATATAATACCATAATAAGATATGATATAAATATCATAAATATAATAACCTATATTCTATACTAAATAAACGAAGATAAAATATAAAATATAATAAACAAATAAATTATTATAAATATAAAATCTGAATTATACTGATAATCATCAGTAATAATATTAATGTTATAAATATAGACATTATGGTTATGAGCATATTCTTAAATAATAAACATTATAATGATCGTGCTGATTATGAAACACCGAAGTTTGTGTAACTATTGTTATCAAATATACAACCACAAACTTTAGACAGCGATGTCTCCAACATTAGAGCAGTGCTTGGAAAGGCTGCGATTCCTCAAGGAGTATCAATTAATCTAAAAGCCACGTCCCATGATGGAATACTAGGTGGCTATTTAAAAGAAAAACTTCTGCAGGACAGAAGGAAGAAGCAATAAAACTGAGTTTGTAATAATTATCTGAGATCAGCAATTGAATGGGGAAGGGAATGAATAAGGGAGAATAAAAATAAATAGGAAAGTCTGTAGTATATTTCTGAGTACAGAAATAAAGACATTGGAGAGTAGGAAAATAACAAAAAGATCATCGAATGGGAAATAGGAAGGAGAGAGAGAGAGGAGTCAAATAAGACAACATTTGTCTTATTCAAAAAGAGGAAATAAGGGAACAAATTGTGATATCTACTGTAAGTAAATATTGTTGCTGCAGAACACTATGAAAGGTAAGGATAAAATACATTATGCTTGAACAGTAAATTATATATATATATATATATATATATAATTTACAATGGTGCAATAATGATATTGAGCCTTATAAGTAATAATGACTCTTCGATATAAACATGAATAGATTGTATCTATATATTTATGTATGTCCTTATCCTATGATCAATCAAATGTAAGATTGAAGGAATGCGATTAAGGAATAAAGAGTCATGGGAAGAAACAACAGTTCAAGTGATACACTCACTCAGTAATAATATTTTTGAATATAAGAAACTGATATTGCTAATCTGATTTGTTTGGTCCTGAATCTTATATTTAAACTGCATTATCACGGTTAAAAAATAAGATCATAAGAATGAACATATATTAAATGGCCACATCTACTTGTGCATCATTGATACATTTCCTTAAATACATCTCGTTTGGTTATATGCTCATGCTCATACTCATAAAGCATAATGAATATAGATGAATCAATAATAAATGCATAAGTGACTGTCCAAAGATTGTCTTCTCTGTGCTTGTTACCCTATTAGGGAGGGTGAACCATGGGTAGAGTGGTGCCTAAAACCCCCACTTATGATTCCGCTGCGGCCATGGAGGGGTGGGGGTCCCACTTATGATTCCGCTGCAACCATGGAGGGGTGGTAGGCCTGAGGCCACTTTGGACTTTATGGTTCCTTTCTCCTAATAGGGCGAGTGTCTTTCAAGGTGTTGCCATGAGTGGAGAATGTAGGTACTAAGCCGTTGGGAAAAGAGGATTGTGGTGAACAACCTCTCGTGCCTAGCATGAAGGCTTAAGGGCAGATCCACCCATGACACTCCTCATATGTCTTCATGATTGCTTTTATGATTATGTTTATATTTTGGATATCTAGATATTATTGCTAACAGCTATATGTGTATTTGGAAATGTTATTAAATTGGTGAATCCAGGATTATTTCATTAGAGAAACACATTCCTTTGAAAAGAAGAACCCCTAAACCTAATCTACAAGCGAATTCTAGGGCAAACTGGGTAAGGGACATTACATGGAGACAAAATAAAGAAGAAAAATGAACAAGCAAAGCAAAGACAAATCGTTTTGGGTGATGTAGGATTATTTGTGAACTCTAATGCTCTTGCATTAGGGGCCCAACAATTGTAGGGGTGTTATTGATTGTGAAAATCACCTTTTACTATAAGCAAAAAAATTCTAAATCTTGGATATGCCTTAGTTTTCAACCAAGATTCAATTATATTAATTTCTAAGGTTATCACAAATCTAGGCATTGAAAATGTAGACCAAAAATCTTGTTTTACTATATTGATTGCTTCTATATAAATTCTTGATGGGGAGATCCTATTTGTTCATCTCCATGCTAACATTTGTAAATGTTAATGTGCATGTTGCTCACCCTATGCATGGAGTATTAATTTGTAGGAGTAGACAAACAATAAGACTATTTGAGGAAAAGAAAAAAATGCATATAGATTTTTTCAAGCAACACTACATGGCTTCAATTTTTTTGCAATCATATGAGGGCCATGTGGGATTTGAAGATTGAATACTCATTACTGGAACATCCTATCTTGAAGTAAGGCTGGTAACAAATGGGAAAGATAGGATAGAGTGTACTTAAACTAGGTTGGTTGCACCTCACTTGTAGTAATCAACTGTATTTAGTATGTAGTACTAGTTGCAAGCAAGTCAGATAGCTTCAAAATAACTTCAAGTCTTTTTTTCTTAAACACATTGAACATTGATCAATGGATAAAAAAGAACACCAAGCTCCTTGTAGCTTGAAATGTTTTATGAAGAATCACCTTGAATATGCATCAATGGAAAAAAAGAGAAAAAAGAACACATCAAGCTCCTTGCGGCTTGAAAAGATTATTGAAAAGGCAGAAGCCTATTGGAGAGTTTCTAGTGTTGAAGATGGAAGTTGATTTTAGTAATGGGTTACAAAGAGTGTGCACTTTTTTAAGTACTTATAATATTTAGGATTTCTATGTTGCTTTCTAACCATCCTCGAGGGTGCAAATGCTGGTCCAAACTTCCTTTCTGCATAGTATCCTGCTGGAGCCACGAAGAGTCCCATGTGATGCTCAAGCAAAAGTAATACTATCTTGAGTGGATTGCTTTAAATAGTTTGCTTCAATATGGATGCCACATATACCATTTTGGGATTCCTTCTTTTGTTATATTTTTTGATTTAGATCTTAGAACTTGACCTTAGGGAAATTTTCCACAAATACATTTAAATGTATCAAATTAAATATGACTGCCTTACAATATTGCCCCAAAACAGCTGGAAATATGGTTTGCATAAATACTTATTGGTGCATTAAGATAGTCTTTTTAATTATGTTCCCTCTAGATGCATCCCGGATTTTTGACATGTCCTTATATTAGACATTCTTTGGGGATGGGATGTTTGAGTGTCCCTCGTCCAATCAATGACGCTCTCTTGACATCTTGAAAATTCTTTAAGTGTAATTTCTCATGGGGATGGTTGGGGATGTCAATGACGCCCCCTAATTGTCTTAGGGATGGCCAACCGTCCCATTGTAGTTACACTTAATCTTTAAAAAAAGGCCCAAAATGAATTAAAAAATATTTTGTTGTTCTTTTGTGCGCCCCCACACCACCCTAAGCCCTGCATGAGAGATTTTGGTCTGCAAAAGAACAAATTTGCCTCATGGGCAGCCCGCCGCCTCACACCTGACCTAGCAGTCGAAGCGACCAAACAGCTGTACATACCAAGCAAAACAAAACCTAGGATTTTGAACTCCATTTGTACCTCTCAAGTTTGTGTTTCAGTCCCAAGATGGTAGTTCTATATCACTGAAAACAACAGTTTTTAGTTGTTTTTGCAATCACAAAATTACAGGTTTGCAATATATCATGGCAAAGATTTCAGTCATATTGAGGCAGGCTCCTTTCCAATCTCAATACAAAGTAAGGAAGTTGTCACTTGTTGCAACCACTACAATCCCGAGACAATGGAGATAGACTCATTGATTGCATGAGTTCATTGCAAGCTCAAGGGTAGTAGCATATTTTCTATGTTTTTGCCATTTTGTAGTTGGAACTTGTAGCCTTTGGGTAAATGTTATGTATTAATGATCTATAATGTATATGATGATTACCTTATCAATGTTATGATATGGATATTTTAAATTTCTGTATATTTTAAAAATTTTCCCTTTTTTTTAATAGCCATCCCTTGCTGTCCCCTAAAATGTCCTCCAAAAATTCCTACTTGAAACACGTCCCTTCGTCCCCATCTTGGAAACTTGATGAAACATAGGTTTTTTATGCTATATAGATTTTTTAGGGAGATTGTGATGTTTTCGTATTTTAGTTTAATTATTAATAAAATTTGCTCGATAGCTGTTTGTTTTTAACGTATGTGACTGACAATTATTAAAGACATGATCAGTCCAAGATGAATTTGATTGTGCTTTTGATAAATTGTGTTGTGCAGTTTATGAGTTAGAAATGTGGTATTTAGAATGTTAAATGAAGTTTATGCTGTTCAAATGTCCAGCTTTGGGTCATTACATTTTAAATTATTATAGGGCTCCATATCATTAGGTATCATGCCTACCTTTTATCAAAATAGCCACTTGCATTAGATTGAACTTTGTTTGTCAATAACTTCTGATTGCTATTAGTTGCATTTATATTAAGCAGTTGCAAATAATAGTTTTGTCCTCTGTTTCCAATTTGTCCTTCTTGCAGCTTGGATCTGGGTCTGGTATGTACCTGTTTTGGTTACTGGTTCAAGTCTCCTGTGGATCTGCCTAGGGGCCTGCAAAATAGTCCTGGATTCATCCGGGTTTGTGAAATATGCTAACCAATTTTTTCGAAGGAAAACACAAAATAACCAGCAGTAGATGATATGATTAGCGTTAGCCTCAAATTAAAATCTGAACTTGAATGGAAGATGCTGAAGCTTGAACTGAAGAAACTGAATTGGAATAGAAGAACTACTCAACGTCAAGAATGTGCACTCAAGATCCCACTGAGGGCGAGGTGCTAACATATGACGGAGTCTAGAAATTGAAATTAAGAACTATTAGGCGGATAACCAGCCATGAGAAAACAATTCCACGCTACCACCAAACAGTGGGGGGAAAAGATTACAAATTAAAGCAATTCATCCGCTGCGGCGGGCATCCACAGAACTGTGGGGATTCACCACTTAAGTGGGTACAAGATTTACAAACAATTTAACCACACTGGCGGTAAACCATCCAGGGGACTTTAATGAGATACAAATCAAATAGTTGCAGCAATACAAATGGTTAGATTAGTACTACTAATCAGAACCTTACAATTTCAACAAGACTGCAATTAAATGAGTTACAATGATAGAGAAGTGAAATGTAGATATAAGAATGAATTTATAACAGTGTTCTTTGCTTTCCAATGACTGAAATGGAGATTAAACTGAAACTGATAAATCTGATGCAAATTCCTGAGTTCTGGAAATTTACAACAGCAAACTGGAAAACAGAAAAACATTCATAACTCACTTATTTCTTCTCCGAATGGCGTGAAACGAATTGCAAAAGCACCTTACAAGTCTGGCGCCCAAGATAGAATCCAGAAACAGCAAACAAAGTCTCTACTTTTTTTGGCACGAATCCCAAGACAGCATTAAATGGTACGGCCCTTGAGGAAAATCGACTTTGCAATATAAAATTGAATACTTCAAAATAAAATCTGATTTTTGGTGGAAGTTGGCGCCTCCAGTCAACAAGTAGATTGCTCAAACACCCAGAACCAAATAAAAATCACTCAGCAAGATACGAACAGAAAACAGCTTCAGCTGTAGCAAAACCAGGAACTTCAAAACTGTAGAATTCACCAAATTTCTCAATCTTTATTGCTCAATCTGCTAGTCTGATGTGAGAAGCAGCAATATTCCAATTAGGTGTTATATTTCAAACACGAAATTGGGAAGGGGCTAGGAGGTAGCATCCTCGAAGCAATAACAAAATGTCCATAGTCATTTTGACAGCATAACAATAAGGTAGTTGATAGATATCAAATGCTGGAGTCATGTCTTCATTTTATAAGAAATGAGAAACTCTTCAACTTCCTCAATTGGCACGCCAAAAGACAACCATTTGAATTCTCCTTATTTTCAAATTTCATAAAATATATTCCTCATAAAGTGGCGTCCACTTTCCTCCAAGCATAAATTCAAAAATATAAAATATTATTATCACCTTATGACAAGGTACCCTTCAAGTCCCCTTTTTAAAACAACTTGCAAGTTGTATCCTTAGGCCAAGGGGTCAATTGAAAATTATAACACTTATGCCAATACTTAGTAGATTTCAACAAATTAAGCTTGAGAGGAAGATATTGAAACAACCAATAATATGCTCACTGAAGAGAAGACTGAAGACAACCAACTGCATACTGCCTCAACCATCATTTACTAAAAATAGTAAATAAAATGAAATGCTACAAAAGCCAAGCCCATGAAACCCTAATTTCCACCTCATTCCAGTCACGGGTTCCGGAATAGACTGAAGAATGCCAATGCTGATCACTGATGAGAAGGGGACATTACAGTCCGCCCTCCCGAAATTGCTTGTCCCCAAGCAACTGCAAAGATGGATGCAACAAAATCTGTTCACCTTCCCACGTAGCATCTTCAATAGGCAAATTCCTCCATCTCACCAAATATTCTTTGATTGTCCTTCTTCTCAAAGAACGTTCGCTAGTGTCAAGGATCTCTTCTGGAATCAACACTAAATGACCTTCCTCATCCAATGGAGGTAATTCTAATGTAGCCACCACATTGTGTCCAATTGCCTTCTTGAGGCGAGACACATGAAAAACATTATGTATTTTGCTTTCAGCTGGAAGTTCCAACTCATAAGCAACTTCACCAATCCTTTTGGTGATTTTGAAAGGACCATAAAAGCGTGGCTTCAACTTTTCTGCACCACTCTTCTTGAGAGAAGATTGTCTATATGGCTGAAGCCTCAAATAGACCATGTCCCCAACTTCAAAAGACCTTTCCACACGCTGCTGATCAGCGTATAACTTCTGCTGATTTTGAGCTTGTTGCAGATTTTCCTTAAGAGTCTTCAAGATGTCCTGGCTTTGTTGCAACATATCCAAAGCCTGTGGGGCTCTACTATCACCAAACACTAGATCAACAAAGTTAGTAGCCTCATAACCATAAAGAGCCTTAAAAGGAGACATCTTAATTGACATGTGATAAGAAGAGTTGTAACAATACTCTCCTAAATGAAGCCATTTAATCCAAGCTCGCTGCTGTCCTGAAACATAGTTCCTTAGGTAGCCCTCTAACCACTTGTTAACAATTTCTGATTGCCCATCTGTTTGTGGGTGATAACTTGTGCTTGGAGTAAGCACTGTCCCACTCAATCTGAAGATCTCCTGCCAAAAAACACTTAGGAACTTGCTGTCCCTATCACTGACAATTGTTTTAGGCAACCCATGCAAACGGAACACCTCTCTAAAAAACAACTCAGCCACTTGAGCTGCTGTAAATGAAGTGGTAACAGCAAAGAAATGAGCAAATTTTGTTAGTCTATCAACCACAACAAATATACAGTCACGTCCTTGCACCTTGGGCAACCCCGTGATAAAATCCATGGCAATACTTTCCCACTTCTGATTTGGAATAGGCAAGGGCTGAAGTAAACCAGCAGGAAAAGAGTGTTCATTTTTATTCCTTTGACAAGTAGGACACTCTCTAATGTAATTCAAGACTTCATCTTTCAAACCTTTCCAAGTGAATCGTTCACGAATCTGCTTGTAAGTCTTGAAAATCCCTTGATGACCAGCAAGGGGAACATCATGAAAAGCTTGTAGAATCTTTTTCTTAAGCTTAGATTCTTGTACTAAAAAGATTCTATCTTTATAATAAATTAATCCATCAACCAACTTATACCTTCCATCAACCAATTGACCTTCTAACAAGCTGGTTGCAAACTGATTTTTAACATAATCAGCAGCAATTAATTCTTTCCAATCTGCTGATAACTCACAAATTGACTGCAAATGAGGCCTTCTAGAAAGTGCATCAGCAACTATATTATTTTTTCCTTTGACATATTCAATGTCAAAGTCATATGCTTGGAGTTTACTTACCCATTTTTGCTGCCTTTCATTCAATTCCTTTTGGCGCATGAAATGTTTAAGACTGTTGTGATCAGTCTTAACAACAAATTTACTTCCCACCAAGTATTGACGGAATTTAGACAAAGCATGCATGATAGCAAGCATCTCTTTGTCATAAATAGAGTAAGTTTTTTCTGCCCCTCTCAACTTTCTACTCTCGAAGACAATAGGATGTTTGTCTTGCATTAGGACAGCTCCAACTCCTTCTCCTGAAGCATCACATTGTAATTCAAAAGGTTTTGAGAAATCCGGAAGTGCCAATACTGGACACGAACTCATGATTTGTTTAAACTTATCAAAAACCTCTTGTGCTTGCTTAGTCCAAAGAAAAGCTCCTTTCTTTGTAAGATCTGTCAAAGGTGCAGCTTGATGAGAATAACCTTTTACAAATCTTCTATAGAATCCACATAACCCTAAAAAACCTCTCAAATGAGAAATAGTCTTAGGAGTTGGCCAATCAAGAATGGCCCTTATCTTTTCTGGATCCACCTTCACACCCTTTGAGCTGATAATGTGGCCAAGGTATAAAAGTTCTTCCATCCCAAACTCACACTTTGACTCTTTGGCGAATAGACATTCCGCCTCTAAAATGGTAAGCACTTCTTCCAAATGCTTAAGGTGCTCTTCCCAAGACTTACTGAATATGAGAATATCGTCGAAGAAGATGAGCACAAACTTCCTCAACTGCTGTCTAAAAATCTTGTTCATACAAGATTGGAATGTGGCTGGAGCATTTGTCAAACCAAAAGGCATGACAAGAAATTCAAAATGCCCAAAGTGGCATCTAAATGCTGTCTTTTCTATATCCTCCTCCCTCATTCTGATTTGGTGATATCCTGAACGAAGATCAATCTTTGAGAAGAACATTGCCCCATGGAGCTCATCAATGAGCTCATCAATCCTAGGGATAGGATATCTATTCTTGATGGTTTTCTGATTTAATGCGCGATAGTCAACACACATACGCATTGTACCATCTTTCTTTTTGACCAGCACTACTGCTGAGGCAAATGGACTCTTGCTTGGTCTAATAAAACCACTTTCCAACAGCTCCTTGATGGCCTTTTCAATTTCATCTTTCTGCCTCTTTGGATAGCGGTAAGGTGTAGTAATGACTGGTTTTGCTCCTTCTTCTAATTCAATCACATGTTCAGAACCTCTTTCAGGAGGTCTTCCAGGAGGTAAGCTTCCAAAGACTTTACTTTTCTTTGAAAGTAAGGCTTGAATATCAGGATGATATTGCCTTTTTTCCTCAACCGGATCAGCTGGTAAAACCATACATTCAGCAGCCCATTCAACCTGATCATGGCGGATCAGCCTTTCCATCCTTTTCAAAGACACAATTCGAGGGCCTCCATTTGACATCCCTCTTAAAACAACCTTCCTTCCATTAGACTGAAATTTCAGCTCCATGGTTTGCAAATTCAATGTGATCTCACCAAGAGATCGCAGCCATTGTATGCCCAACACAACATCAGTGTCTCCTATACCCACCACATAAAAATCATCCTTAATTTCATGATTCCCTAATTGCAAAGATAGATTAGGGATTCTCCTTGTGCAAGACATAGTGAAACCATCTGCAACCATTACTTTGAAACCATCAAAATTTTCAGTCTTTAAACCTTTTCTAGCAACTAGCCCTTCATCAATAAAATTGTGAGTTGCTCCAGTATCAATTAGGGCAACTATCCTTTGTGAATTTACCACTCCATGAACCCTAAAAGATTCATTCTTTTGAAAACTGGATAGTTGTGCAAAAGCACTACTATCTCCAACCTCTTCGGACTTATCTTCTTGAACTTCTTCACCTTCACTACTTGCTGATTCGTATTGCTGATCAGACGAATCAGATTCTGATCCATAATCAGAATAGCCCTCCATTTGAACTACTTTGCCTCTTCCATAGCAACGGTGGCCTTTCACCCAAGGCTCACGACAAGTGAAGCAAACTCCATCCTTTCTAAGCTGTTCTTTGAGCTCTTCGGACAGCCTTGGTGGAAACTTCTTGGGCAGATTTGAAGATGGCCTTTTATCCTTCTTATGGCTGAATGTTTTTGAGTGAAACTTAGGTCTTGGGGCTGCCAATTCCATGCTCCTAGCTTTCTTGATAGCTTCATCCAATGTTGGAGGATCAAATGCTTTGACCCAACCCTTCAATGGCTCCATTAAACCTTCAGCAAAAAGGACTACAAGTCTTCTTTCAGTAATGTTGGGCACCATTACTGACAACCTCTGAAAATCAGCCACATAACTCTCTAAAGATCCTTGCTGTTTTAACTGTGCCAATTCTCTAAACTTCAATTCCGGATCTTTGGTGTCAAATCTCTCAATCAATTTATTTGTAAATTCTCCATAAGTGCGAATAAGGTTGTGGCCAAGAGTGACCAAACCGTGAGTCCACCATTCATGAGCTATGCCATCTAAGTGCAAGGTAGCAAATTTGATAGCATCTTCTTCCGGCATAGGTCTAAGGGAGAGGTAGTTATCTAACTTTTGCACCCATGACCTGGCTGTACACTTGTTACCACCATCAAAATGTTCCATAGTGATCTTTCCCAATGCTTGGTAAAAATCATTTCTAGGGCCTGCAGGAGGACGTTGATCATTCCTACCACCATTTCTCCGACTCCTTTGATTCATGAATTGATCAAAGGTCCATGCTCCTCTCATGTCAAGAGGTAAGGACACATACTCCATATAGGCTTGACGAGCATCATCAGCAAAGTTTGGAGTAGCCTCAACTGGTTGTTGCTCTTCCCTTGGTGTGAAAACAGGAAAGAGGGGTCTAGAGGATGACCCACTATGAATTGTAGTATGCTGACCTACAATTCTGTCCCTAGTATTCACCTCAGGACTGCCACTGTTATTATTTCCATTCACTCCACTATTTTCTCCAGCTGAGTTATTTTGGGGCTGAATAATACTCTGAGCTGCTTGCTGATCCAACTTGGATAACAAACGGGACATCATATCTATCATCCCGTCAAACTTCTTCTCCACTCTATCCCTTTCTTCATTATCTTTTCTTACTGAATCTGACATTATGACAGTTGTGTGATCAACCACTTCCACTGAATTATCTGAACCTTCCACTGTTTTACCAAGGTCTCTTAGAACTTCTGAGAAGGTATCTGCCTCTGGAACGGGCGGAAACTGATGCTGATTTCTGGCCTGACTTCTAGTGTATGGCCTTGTGTCTCTGTCACTCATCAGTTCACTACTGCAATCAGCCACAGGATGGCAGGGTCTTCTGCTCTGATACCACTGAAATATGCTAACCAATTTTTTCGAAGGAAAACACAAAATAACCAGCAATAGATGATATGATTAGCGTTAGCCTCAAATTAAAATCTGAACTTGAATGGAAGATGCTGAAGCTTGAACTGAAGAAACTGAATTGGAATAGAAGAACTACTCAACGTCAAGAATGTGCACTCAAGATCCCACTGAGGGCGAGGTGCTAACATATGACGGAGTCTAGAAATTGAAATTAAGAACTATTAGGCGGATAACCAGCCATGAGAAAACAATTCCACGCTACCACCAAACAGTGGGGGGAAAAGATTACAAATTAAAGCAATTCATCCGCTGCGGCGGGCATCCACAGAACTGTGGGGATTCACCACTTAAGTGGGTACAAGATTTACAAACAATTTAACCACACTGGCGGTAAACCATCCAGGGGACTTTAATGAGATACAATCAAATAGTTGCAGCAATACAAATGGTTAGATTAGTACTACTAATCAGAACCTTACAATTTCAACAAGACTGCAATTAAATGAGTTACAATGATAGAGAAGTGAAATGTAGATATAAGAATGAATTTATAACAGTGTTCTTTGCTTTCCAATGACTGAAATGGAGATTAAACTGGAAACTGATAAATCTGATGCAAATTCCTGAGTTCTGGAAATTTACAACAGCAAACTGGAAAACAGAAAAACATTCATAACTCACTTATTTCTTCTCCGAATGGCGTGAAACGAATTGCAAAAGCACCTTACAAGTCTGACGCCCAAGATAGAATCCAGAAACAGCAAACAAAGTCTCTACTTTTTTTTGGCACGAATCCCAAGACAGCATTAAATGGTACGGCCCTTGAGGAAAATCGACTTTGCAATATAAAATTGAATACTTCAAAATAAAATCTGATTTTTGGTGGAAGTTGGCGCCTCCAGTCAACAAGTAGATTGCTCAAACACCCAGAACCAAATAAAAATCACTCAGCAAGATACGAACAGAAAACAGCTTCAGCTGTAGCAAAACCAGGAACTTCAAAACTGTAGAATTCACCAAATTTCTCAATCTTTATTGCTCAATCTGCTAGTCTGATGTGAGAAGCAGCAATATTCCAATTAGGTGTTATATTTCAAACACGAAATTGGGAAGGGGCTAGGAGGTAGCATCCTCGAAGCAATAACAAAATGTCCATAGTCATTTTGACAGCATAACAATAAGGTAGTTGATGGATATCAAATGCTGGAGTCATGTCTTCATTTTATAAGAAATGAGAAACTCTTCAACTTCCTCAATTGGCACGCCAAAAGACAACCATTTGAATTCTCCTTATTTTCAAATTTCATAAAATATATTCCTCATAAAGTGGCGTCCACTTTCCTCCAAGCATAAATTCAAAAATATAAAATATTATTATCACCTTATGACAAGGCGTACCCTTCAAGTCCCCTTTTTAAAACAACTTGCAAGTTGTATCCTTAGGCCAAGGGGTCAATTGAAAATTATAACACTTATGCCAATACTTAGTAGATTTCAACAAATTAAGCTTGAGAGGAAGATATTGAAACAACCAATAATATGCTCACTGAAGAGAAGACTGAAGACAACCAACTGCATACTGCCACAACCATCATTTACTAAAAATAGTAAATAAAATGAAATGCTACAAAAGCCAAGCCCATGAAACCCTAATTTCCACCTCATTCCAGTCTACGGGTTCCGGAATAGACTGAAGAATGCCAATGCTGATCACTGATGAGAAGGGGACATTACAGTTTGCTCTGCAGCAGACCTGGGCAAACCCAGGAGGAAGGTCATCAGATTTCATGAAAAGAATGAATAAAACACCCTGCACCTTGCTCCTACAAACAATATTTCTCTGTTAATGCTGGGGGATTACAAATGGCACAGAAATTATTTTATTATCATTCTAATATTCTTGCCCCACACATTTAATTACTGCATAGATTTTCTGACAAAATTTATTCCCCTATAGAACAATTCACACATGCATTTTTTTGCGCCCTTATACCTCAATATTGGCCCCCACTTGTTTTGTTCTTTGTTCGAACTTTTCAATCTTTTCCCCGTGTTTGCACTTCATATTTACTTCACCATGGTGCACATCCTTCTTTCACTACATTTGTATCATGGGTACATACTTATAATAGGTTAAAAATTTGGCTGGTTGATATTTTTATAATATTAATATTACCTTTATCTTTACTTATCTATATGATTAATTTATTTAACCTTTTTAATTTATAAGTTTTAGCTTATTTCTAATTTTTAGTCAATATACATACAATCTAGAGATATTTATCTTTATACATGTCTAGAATATGTATATATTTATGATTTTTATATGCTTTTTTGTACAAACAGATCCAAAATGAACCCAACCCCAGTTTTTTTTTTGTACCAGTGTACCTGAATCCCCTTACCTAAATCCAGACCGGTAATATATGTTTTATCATTTGTTACAACAGCACTGATGTTTTATGCCTTTTGTTGGTTGTGTGCAGCTCTAGATGGTATGCCAGATAATGTTGATGTACGATTGACCTTGGTATCTTTGCTTATTGAACATGATAGAACGGATGAGGCAATACAACTACTTTTACCTCCACAGCATATTGGTAACTTTAATGCTATTTTGTAGATGTATTTTTGAGTAAATGTATATTTTAAAGGAATGATAAAATGTTAATTTACAGAAACATTAATGAACTGGATATAATTTTATTTAGACAAGGGGAATATAGTTCTTTGTATTTGGAAGTACGCTGGTTATTTGTTTTAATGTTGTAGAGTCTTGTTATTTATTATTCATTTTCGATTGTTTGCATTTGCCTTTAGAGCAACCCACCAATGATACAAGCACCACTGATAGGCGCCCATGGTGGTCAAATGGAAAAATTAAGAAGAAGCTAGCACAAATTTATCAAGCTCAAGGAAAGGTGGAACTTTTTGTAGAGGCTGTTGCATCATCAATCAAGGAGACATTGTATTTAGAGACTTTAAACCAGAAGGTATCTTTACTGAATACAACATCTGCGTTAGCTTATTATTCCAGATTTGATTTAAAAATGGTCTTTTTGCGTTAGCTTATTATTCCAGATTTGATTTAAAAATGGTCTTTTTGTCATTACATTTTTAAAACATATATTTCAACTTTATATATTTTCTTATTATACATTTAAGGTCATTGACCATGAAAGAAGCTAGTAATAAGGTCCCATATAATTATGTGATAAATAGGTAATTGATGTATTCACAAATGATTATTTAAATCATTAAGGTCCCAGAACAAAGACTTAAATAGGAAAACATATCTATAAAAGCTTTTCAGCAACTATACATCATTATGAAAATTTAGAAGGGCAAGGCTCAAGACTCGTAGAGAAAAAGAAACATTAATCACAAAATCTAGGTGGTGTCCTAGGATACTCTTCATAATTCTACAACTTCGTGGTGATGTAACTAGTTTTAATTCAGTGCTGCATTAATCATGGTGACTTAAGTGGGTGAACCATCCTTCAATAGAAGTTAATAGGGTTTTGCTATTAAGCAGATTCCTAAGCTACTATGCTATCTA
>VDFB02355797.1:0-17668 GCA_007258455.2 Sequoia sempervirens | reverse complement strand
AAAAACAAAACAACCTAAAAGAAACCTACACCCAACATGAAACAAAAAGAAACAAAGAAAAAGACCAGACACTAGTTCAAGCCACTCAGAGTGTTGGCCACCTCAATTTGATGGTTCCTATGCCTCTTGACCATATCCAGCAGCTCCTTCTCAGCATCAAATGATTTCTTCCAATCAGCCGACCCTCTGCCAATAGGACCTTTGTCATCATCCTTAGTAGTTTTTTTACCCTTTCCCTTGGTCGCGTGCTCTTTCTCCATAAGCTCAAAGAAATAAACCTAATCCTCCCTGAGCTCACTTATTTTTTTGAAAAGGACTTCCAAGGAGTCCGCACTGTTCTTCACAGAGATATGACATTCCTGCATTAATTTTTTGATATCCGTATTAATACCTAAAACCTTGGCTTCTAGAGCCGTCAATATTTCATCACACAGAGACTTCAAGTCATGATAGGAACCTTCAAGGTCCACCATTCTGTTTATCAGAATTTCCAACACCGAACCCTTCAGAACATTCTTCATATTTTCCTTCAAACCTCTAATTTTAATATTAATCTTATTGAACTCCTGTAGAGTCCATTTGGCTAATTTAAAGGTACCACTAGCCCCAGCTCTAGCCATATCCAGTAAATCATACATTGAGGTAGCATCATCATCAAGGTAAGAAAAGTCCTCGGAGAGAGGATTTACCTTCAAGTGCTCCTGTTTGGTTTTTTTCTTTTTATTTTTCCGCATCCTCCTCATCCAAACCCATAATCTCCTTGTCCTACTCCTCCTTGGGCAAGTCATGCATGGGAGAATACTCAATGGCCACTGTCTTATCACCAGAATCCTTATCCTCACTAGCCACATTGGGGTCCTTAGTCGGAACCTCTGAGGCCTTGTTCTTCAGGTTAGCAATACAATTCGATAGCCTCCTCGGTTTATCAACCAAACCCACAACATTATCCTGTGTCCCCACCTCAAGACCACCACCAACATCATCTTTACCAACAACCACCTCCATGGACTTGAGAGAAGAATCGCCCGACCCCACCTTCATGTCTTCACTCTCAGAAAGGGCCAGCCGCTTAGCAGTCCTATTACACTTAGCACCAACCACCTTCCTCTTCTTCAAAGATATAGTCACAACCGCAAGAGAAACATCCTCCTCATCTTCATTCCATTCCTCCTCATCCAAAGGTGAATCTGAACCCTACGACCTAGACATATCACTTAAAGCTTTTTCCTTGCCCTTGATGGTTGGAGCAAGGATATGAGTCTTGACATGCTCCATAATTAATAAGATAATCCCTTCATGGAGGACGAGGTCCCTCCTATTCTTCAGATGTGCATACATCGAGACCTCCAAAGATGATAATAGAAAGAAAGGCAACGAAATGAACAAATCATGTCTGAAATGGTTGAGGAGAGTAAAATGGTGACCAATAATAGCCCTAAACCTCCCTTGTAGAGTCATGTAATGCATCATCACCTCAACAATTCTCACCCATATTTTCTTGAGGGAAGTTCTCTTATATCCCCAACTCTCCAATTTGATTAATTGCTTCTGCTCATCATCTTTAAAAAACTGGACCATCGCCTCCTCATTACTCTTTTTATCCTTGAAGAAATTCCTGCCCACATTCGACATCCCAGTAATAGTGGAAACCAAATCCTCATTAACCTCCACTTCGAGACATTTAACCTTGAGCTTACGATTATGCTAGAAAGAAACAAATTGTGCCGAGGCATTCGGGTCATGCCCGTGCAATCTCTAAAAAAATGGAGTAAAATTACCATGGCACAAAATATTCTAGAGTTTCTTCTTTCTTCGAATGTCTCCACATGAATGCGGCTTGATTCTACTCCTGTCACCATCCATGGCTACCAACACAAGACTCACAAAACCCTTGCAAAAAATACTCAACTAAAGGCCAGAGAGCAACAAAACACCCAAAAAGCGTGAAAAATGAAGGAAGGTACTAGACCATAAATGCCGAATCACCTCACCCCACATCATCATTTCTTAATAAACTCCTAGCTTTCTCAGGAAGGATCGATCCCTCCTCCCACGAATGAAATTCATTCAAGCTAACAACCTTGTTGGCAAAAAAAATTGCCGAGTTTCCTTCTCGGTAAACGTGAGAGATGTGAGTCTCATCACAAGATTGCAACATGATTATCATATCCTTAATGAGCTGGTCGACATTCCAACTTGGAGGATGAGTGCCACAAAAATAATTTATTATGTTCATGGATTCGCCTTCCAACCATAATTTTGAGTATCCTTTGTTGATAGCATATCTAACACTTATGAACGTAGCCTTCGCCTCTGCGCAATGATTGGTTTGAGTTCCCAATGGGAGTTCCACCGTGCCAAGTTAATTCCAAATTATTCCTTTTATTACATTTATATAGATTTTTGTGTTTCTTAGAGTTTTGGTGTTCTTTTCTATTATGTTGTAGCAAGAGTACATTTAATTCTAGATGGTAATATCCTTTTTGAATTATAGAATGTATCAAACTCCACTATAATAATTTATAGTTGAATCTGTCAAAAGGATTCATTAAAAAGGTTAGTCCATCCTCATATCTGTGACATTCTCATTGACTAAAAATGAAGCCAAAATATATAGTGAAATAGGTGTGTAAAGAGTTAGAGAATCCAAAGATGAACCACTCTATTGTAAGTTTCCTATCTAAAGCTTCCAAAGTTATTAAATGGACTCAGTAGTGATTATGATGGCTATAGAGAGATGCTACTCATTTTGCAAACATGGGCATGAATTGCACTTCCAAGTAGCAAGATCTATTAGACTAGGGAGAGCACGTGAAATTATGTGCACTTGCTACATGTGTTATATTAATTGGAATGTAAAAAAAAAAGAAGAAAAATAAAAATGATGTATACTATGTGTTATGCTAACTATGATTTATAATAGTTTAATAGATTATATTCATCTTTCATTTTTGATAGTTATTGTGTTTAGTGCATTGTTAATAGTTGTGTATTGGTAGAAAATGTTTCCTTATCTTCTAGATGAAATTGGGTGGGAGTGTCTACTCAAGGTGGAATTTTAAATCAAACTATCATCACAACTCATATGTGTATGCAAAAAATGGAATAATTTTCTCCATGAATTTAAATTGAATCAATTATTATGTTGCTTGATTGTTGTGTCAATACATCTTTGATTGATTTAGATATAGGTATGGTGAAAAGAAAAAACCCTGGGAAGTTTCCTTAAATATTCGAGCATTGGGAATTTGTTACATGAAATAAGGTGTGTGTGGGAGGAATTGAGCCCAAGATGCATGGAGGCAATGATAGAGAGATAGCGAGTCTCCACTTTAAGAATGGAGCAAGACTTCAACACTCTAAGACATTAAGAACATCAATTGTGTATTTCTTTATATGTTTGTGTGTGTGGACAAATTCTAATTTTGGTTTAATTATTGTGATTTGTCGCTATATCACCACATCCAAAAAAATTGAATTAAAATCGTAATTCTCAAGTTCATAAAATTTGATGACAATCGATCAAAACTTGACCTAACAAGTTTTATATAGCTTTATATTTTTTAATAAAAATACTATTTTTATTTTTAGACCTTAGAGACTTTGTATCCCAATAAAGACAAATATAAATAAATTATATCTATTAAATCCCTTAAATTATTTGAAGGTGAAGTCTATACCCTCTTAAATATAAATAAATTATATTTGTTCATCTTCCCTTTTAAATTAATACTAGGTTTATAGGAACTTTGAATTCCTACACATGTCTATATCTTTATAGAAATTAGGTCACACTTAAAGGGAAAATATGAAAGACCAAGTAGAAAAGGTATTTAGGGGTGATCATTCAAAGAGTTTAGTTGTTGAGGTTTGAAGCATTATCTACCAGTATGAGTAGGTTTTCAAAGATTAGGATTCCACTCCTAAGTGAGTTAATGCCCTATAAAAATGCATTAATGTGGTTCCCTTCTAGGTTGCCTCTTCTTAGAGAGATCTACATGAGAATATTCTTACCCTATAAGACCTTTGTGAGGTAGTCTTCTCCATGGAAAATGAAAAATACCTTGGATGTGATGAATTTCCTTACAAATTCTTAAGATAGATAGTTGGCATTGATTTGTATAGTTTATCTAAAAACTTACAATTCAAATTTGTAAGGAAATATTATCAATAAAGGTAATAAAATCCATATATCTAATGCTAGATATCTATAGGATATTCATAATTTGTGGACAATTACTTTGCTCAATGTCTCCTATAAGATTATTGCTAGTGTTATTTCTCTAAAACTATGTCATCTTCTCCCTATGATTGCTCAAATAGATAAAATCGATTTCATTAAATCCAGATGTATTCTTAAAATCATTGTTGCGTGAGAATAAGGAATGGGCTAGATGTTCTTAATAGAAAGCCTTTGTTTTCAAAATTAACTTCATAAAATATTATGATTGCATAGAGTGACCATTTATCCATGCTATGCTATAGGCTTTAGGTTTTGGTCCCAAATTCTTGCACTCTATTTAGATGCTTTGTGCTAATGCTTCTACTTACATCAATATTGATGGAAATCAAATGATTTTTAGATTTTCTGCTCCATATGGTATGGATGCTTCCTTGCCCCTTCACTTTACATGCTAGAAACCAAAATACTTGATCACCTCTTGACTCATGTTGATTCATAGAACATGGTTAAAGGTATCACTCTTCCCAATAACACTCGACAACTTAGCAATGGTCATTTTATTGATTACTCTTTTCTTCCACTCTTGGAAGATGAAGATAATTTTAATTAGGTCTCTATTTCGTAGATTCTTTTTTAGCCTCTATTTCAAATGTTTAGTGGCAAAAAACTCAATTCTATAGCAAGTCTTTATTCCTAAACCTAATTGGCTCAATTATTTTAGTTATAAATAGATAGATCATGAAGAGGTTTTCTAGTAGTCATTTATTTTGCATTTTGGGCCTCTCCATCTTCTCTATGGAAAATTGTTATTACCCATGTGGGAAATGAGTTATCTCATTGAATAATTAAGAAAATTTCCCTTGCAATAAAGTTTTAGGTTTGTTCTAAAGTTCTTGTTGCTACCCATGTCTATTCTTCTTTTTGTCTGCCTTCCAAAGCCTCTTATAAAAAGCTTGAAAAACTCCTAAGGGGTTTATTTTGGGCTTCTTCAAAGTAGGGAACATGTTTTCATAGCGTTTCTTGGGATTTTTGTTGTCTCCATCATGATTCTAGTGAGCCTAGGCTTACTAAGATTCACTTCAATGGTATGACCTTGTCTGCTAAATGGATTATTATAGCACTTGTAGCAAATAAAGTTTGGAAAATTTTCTTATGCCCTGCCTTTTTACTAGTGTGTGTAATGGTCGTAAGACATGGAGAGATCTTGGCTTTTATTCTCTTATTATGAAGGAGGCTATATAGATTTGTGGCAGATTTGGTATAAAAATTACATGGAAAACTTGAGAATTTTCAAGTCTTGGATTTTATGGAATGGAAATGATTTTGCAATGGGTTATATATCAATCAACAATCCATTTGGTGGTCACCTATTATCAATTGTAAAGATAGATTAACTCTTTCTGAGGTTCCTTGGGTTCATGCTTTGAAATTTTATAACATAGGCATTAAGACTCTTCCATGTCTTTTCTCAAAGACTGCTAGAAATCTTATTTCCTAGCTTAAGGCTAAATTTAAGTAAAGAATCATTGATTAATATTTTGAATCCTTCTAGATTTTTATTGTATTCTTATAAATATGCTTCATAAAGTTGGAATGATAAGTTTTAAACCTTGTGGAAAGATTGGAAATGGTATCCTGATACACCATTTCACAAACACAAACCTTGCAACAAATATGTTTGGCTCTCTCCCCATCTATTCAAACGGTGTAAATCTTAATGACATATGTGATTTAAACTATTTGGCTTGTTCTTGGAAATACATATTCTAAACTATTTGGTTAACCATTCTTGAGTCGAATCTTGCTCACTTTGCTTTGTGCATTCTTTACTAGGATCTCCCTATTACTTCAAGTTTTATTCATTTTTTATTCATTTGAGGGTTGTTAATATGCATTGTCTTTTTTGTGGACACCAAAAGAATTTCAAGCATTTTTTCTAGATTTTCTCTAGAGATCAGGCTACTTGGAATTTGATTAATGATTTCTTTTAGCTCTTTAGACCTAAGAATTTTTTTGAGCATATGGTTCTCTAGGGGGTTGACCTAAAATTCTTGCAAAGTTTACCCAAATATGGCATGCTTTTAGAGTGAAGATCCTATTCAATATTTGGAAAGATGAATTCTACTCTCTTTTTTGGTTGTTTTGTTAATGCTCATTTTTCTATGTATATCAACTCCATGATTTGTTCCAATGATATGATGTAGATATAAGTGCAAGCCAATAAAGTTGCACTTGAAGTTGCTCACCTACAAGTGATTCTTGACCACTAGGGTAATGCATCATATATGGTTGTTAGAGTTCTACAATCCTCTCCTTCCAACAAGGTTCAATCACCTCCTCAAGGGTGTTAATATGGATGTGGTCATAATGTTTATGGGCATTACTCTCATGATTTACATGCTTCTCAACTATCTCAATGTAGAGCCTAATATCATTGTGTTTATGGTTCATCCTAGCACTCATGTTCACCCTCAATTTTTTGTTACCCCATGATAGAGGTACTTCTGGTTGGTTGGATAACAAGTTTCCTTGCCTTTCTCTAGCTATTTCTCATACCAAGAGTGAAACCAACCCCATGATGATGAATATGCGAATGATGAAGATGTACTTATAAGTTGAATGCTTATGCCAAATGTTCAGATCCTTGTTAACGATTGAGACAAACCAAATGATTGTACCCTGCCTCCTCTTCCACTTCTATATCCATAACTCTTACTCCTTAACAATCTTATCACTTATTTTTTCTTCTCTTCAAATATATTATTTAAAATTCAACCTTACATAAACCATATCATTTTTCACATTCCTTTGTATATAAATATAATATAATATCAACTTTATATAAAATAATACTAATTCATAAGAAAACATTAACAATTGCATAACTTATGATTTCTTCGATCCATTTTATTCGCAATTTTGAATACAAGGAAAAAACCATTGTTGTCTATTGCCTTGAATAATTCCCCCCTTGAAAAAAAAACTCTTTCTATTATTTTCCATAAATTTCTAGTATTTTCTTGTACGTGATAGTTAATTGTCTAGAACATGGAGACAATGAAAACCATTAAAGTGCCCCACATTTCATTTTTGTAAATTATGGAACACAAATTCACATTTCAATACTAATGTCAATGAACTTTTTTGACCAAATATTAAGGACTAATTTATTATGTGTTGAAAAAAATAATACATCATAACATTTTGACTAGACCATTTTGTTGTAAATCTTGGACTTTTATATTGATCACACAATTTCTATAATAAGTAAGTTTCTTTATCAAGCTTTACTTTGAAATATCAAACAAATTTATGGATAAAATCATTACACTAATAAAATTTGTGGAGAAAACATTGAACACAATATTGTAAAGATAAAAGTAAAACTTATATTAAATACTAAGATAATTAATTAATTATGAAAATCAATAATCAAATTAATCTACATAAAAAAAACTGAGTCTAAACATGTATTTGAATTTAATAAATCTAGAATTGAAAAAAATAAATAAATTGAAATAAATGCAAACCTTCAAACTGGGGAGAAGGAGATTGATTTTGTTGTGATAGATATATGATCCCTAAAGTCTAGAAATAAATGATTGTCACTAATATGCTCTATGATTCTTGAACTATGCAAAGATTGGGATCAAGGTTGCAAGGGTGGATTGAACCTACTAAGGGTGGTCTTAACATGATTTTTTAAATGGTTAATGGATAGTTGTTCATATTATAATCACAACTTTTAAGCGATAGTTCAAAATCCGTAAAATTAGATGTGTTGGAATAGTAATAAAAATATTGAATGAATTGTTCTCATGATTTAGGTAAGGTTGAGGTCACAATGGTGACCAATCTTTATATTAATGGTTGGAGTGATCTTGATCCTAAATTTCATTTGAAGTTTTGCTTTAATGAATTGGGATTTTAGTACTTATAGAGTTTATTTGTTTGATGCTTGTGTACCTATAATTTTAGAGACTTGGTGGTGTTGAGAAGCATTGCTATAGTTTTCTATGGTGATGGGTAATCTTTTGGGATCTCCTCAATTGCAATAAAGCTTATTGAACAATTTTAATGATCTTCTAGTTATATTATAAATTAGAATTTTTTTCAAGCATTAACATATACAATAGATATTTACAATGATAATAAACACTTAAGATTTGATGCAATGGATGAAGTACATTGAGTGCAATGGATGAAGTACATTGAGTGCCTCAATAGTAGACCAACTACAAGAATTAGGGTATGATATTATTGATGCAAGAAACTAATATAACTTTGATGACTAATTTAATGCAAAAACAAAAATATGATAGAGACTTCCATTATTTTTCTATTTCACTACATGCTAAAGATTGGTGATCAATGGGTGAAATGAATTTGGAGTGATGTCCTTTTATATAAGTCATAGACACAAAAATTTAAGTTTTATGACACATGTACTAATAAGTAACAATAAAATTAAGCTAAGTTAGTCTAGAGTCAAAATAATTTTCAAATTAAACTAAAAGAGTTAAGATTGTTTGAACGGTCTTGATTTAGGTAAAGAAAGCGTCCATATAAAAATTAAGACTAATCTAAATAGAAGTAAAATAACATTTATAAAAGAAACAAATTTTTAAATTTTAAAAAAATATCAAATAAAAAGAATCATGTACTAAAACTATATTCCTAAAACATCCATATAAAATAAGAAAAAATAATGAGAAAACAAATTATATACTAAATTGTCAAATAAGTTGTTGTAAAATTTGGGAGTTTGAAATTTTCACATAGGACTTTAAGAAGTGTGAAGTTAGGGTGACCCACTATAAACTCTTCTCCCTTATCAAGAAAACTAAATAACTCATAAATATATTAAAAAAAAAACAAATAATAATATTTAATTGATCAAATTTATTTGTCATAATTTTATAAACTTATGCAATGAGTTATAATTATTAAGATACAAAATTTTAGAAAGGAGTACATGACCTTAGATATAAAAGGAAATTAAATGTTTCTTTAAATAGTTAAAGATTCCTCTTCTATTTAGATTATCTAAATTTGTGAAATTAAACTTAGTAAACCCTCACAAATCAAGTGGATTATAATGTTAAAAATAAATAAAATTACTTCTCAAATTCACAATACTTATTTACAAGGAAGTGTTTGGCACCATGTTTGTTTAATAAGGTATTATTAAGTTATTATTTAATTTATATTGTTTTATGATTGTAAAGAAAAATACTTATGTTTATATAGAATAATTAGATTAATTAAATAATGTAGTCAATTATACATTCAATTAATTTAGAGAAATAAGTTAGAACTATAAATAATAAATGTTAAAAATTAAACATAGAAATTAAATGAATTTAAATGTGATATTTAGTTGGATTTTGGAGATAGGAAAAATGATGAGGGGTCCTCCACCCCAAAATTCCATGAAATCCACAACAACATATACCAACACAAAGATGCAAAGAGATATAAGATTGATTCACTTTCCAGATTATTTTTTTGAGAAAATGGAAATTCTGATTCAAAGAGCTTACATGCTACAGCCTCATGGGCTTGATTTATTACAACAAAATCAACTCTGAAAAGAAAATCTACTATTCAGACTATTAGGGCCACCTTCTAAAACCCCCACTTAGCCCTTTTTATTTTCCTCAATAACTTCCCTAGAATGTTCTAGAAAGATCAAATTTCCCCTTTTTTTTTTGGTGCCAAAAGTCCCACATTTTGATTCCTGGCCTAGGAAGAAATTTTTATGAAATTCACTTTTTTAGAGGGCCAACTTTGCGGGGCCATAGCTGATCACAGTGTCCAGTTTCACTATTGCATATTGTTGGAAAGCTCTTGACAAGCTCTACAACATGTCAATTGACCATAGGTTGGTTCGACCACTTTTTGACCTATTTCGGGGCCTCTAAAGTTTTATATATGAATTTGAAGCTGCATTGGAGAAATTTCTCATGACAAAAACTTTAATTTCTCCCAAACTGTGTAGGGTATTGAGGTGATTCTTTCACGAACGTAAATGTTTTTTAGCTCTAATCCTTAGGGTAAATTTTCACGTCCATACAAGCCCGTTTAGGCCAACTTACTAAAAATAGTAAGTGCCTATTTTTTTCTATTTTTGATGTTTGAATATCTTACACCCCTTAAGTGTCATCATGGTACTCAAAAAGCTAAAAAAGAAATAAATAAAAACATTTTTTTGGGTGATGCAGATTTCCCTACATTGTTGGATGCTCCTACATCGAGAAAATGATGTTGAAGACATGAGGAATCAAATATCTTCACATGTGTATTCTTAATCTCTGTGAGTGAAAAATAATCTCCATGAGTGTGTAATTGAACTTGATGTATGGATGTAAACTATATGTTATGAGACTAAACTAGTAGGAAATAGATTATCAAGTTTGCTCACCTTGATTTTTCAATGTTTAAATCTTAGTAAGGATTAGTTATGTTTAAAAACACCTTCAAGAAATCTATTGAATCATGAGGTTTATTTTCTTCTTAATCAAACTTGTAAACACATAGATTTTTTCACCTTGTCAATTAAATTTGTCATCAACTTAGTCAGCTAAATCTATCATTCAAATTGATCAATTCTATCATCACTTGTCAATTGAATAATTCTATTGTTTAGGCTATTCTCATCATCTCATCATCTCATCATGCCACTTATTTATCAAATTCATCATGTTAATTCACATTGTCAATTAATTGATTACATTATATTATGAATTAATTAATCTCATTAACCCTTATTGTAGTGTAGGAAATTGTATACCTTTACAATTTCATATTATGTTTGGGTCCTTTAGTTTATTGGACTTAATTAAGCTTCTAATTTTCTAAATTATGCATTCCAAAGCCTCATTTTTACCATTTTTTGAAAGGAGAACCAACATTAAATAAATACATTTAACATTTAAATTACAATGGAATATGCGTGTCTTGGAAATATAGGCCAGGATTTATTTTCCCATGGGCGAATGGGTCCCCTTTATGTGCTAGGACCTATTTTAAAATATGTTTTTGAAGGAAAATTAACATTCAAAATTCAAATTGTAAGTGTTGGCTTTTGGAATCTAATATTCAGGAAATTGGATAAAAACCTATAAATGCATAGTCTTTTGATCATTTGAAATGGAAGTGACATCAAGAAGCAATCCTATTGAACAAATATTATTTTCAAAAGCATTCAAGAGTAGCATTATCAGTCATTTTTAGTAGCAATCAAGATCCTAACATCATGCCAAAGTTTATGTGTGTTCATGTTGTCTTGTGAAGGATAACAAGTGTTGTAGGTCTTCATGCATCTAAGTGTTCAATAAAATCAAGCAAAGAAGATCCAATTCCCTTGAAGTGATGTGTATGTCTTCATTCCTTCAAGGAAGCAATTGAAGGGTGATGATTTGTAGTAATTGTTCATTCATCATTTACTTCCTTTCCATTCAAGGTTTTTATCATTGACATTGCAACTGTGAAAGTGGAAACACTATTCATAGGATTTGATTGAGGCAAGCCCCTAAAATGGCCCAACATTTTCTCCTCCTTTTAATGTGAAGGTTATAGGTTGAAGAAGGATTTAAGGGATCTTGAAGAGAAATTTTGCATTGTTACATTTGTTGTCATCAAAGTTTTCAAGACACAGAAACTAAGTTGTAAAATTTATTTTTGTCATTTTGACAAATTTTTAGGTGGAAATCAACATCTCAGATCTAGCACCAAAGGATTGTAAAAAGTATTTTTAGAAGCCCTATCAAGGAACCATTTTACCAAGGGAAAACTAGTCCCTATGCACACATCAGAATGAGTTTTTGGTGACAAGTACATGCTCTCATATATCTCCCAAATTTGCCTACAAAGAGTTGTTACAGTTTGCTTATCTTCAAGAATCTACATTTTACATATTGGGTCATATAATTTCATTAGTTTAATCATTATAAATCATTTCCAATTCATTCATAAGACTCAAAAGGATCAAATATAGGTTTGATTGACTCACCTTGGAGGTTGAAAGTCAATCTATGTACCTTGTTGATTTGCATCCTAATGAAATCCTAGAAATGTTGGAATTAACCTTAGGTTTTGGAAAGTAAACTTAGGGTCTCTCCCCACATTTCTCCATTTTATTTTGGTGAACCTGATATTCTTATTGTTGAATGCACAAGACAATTGAGAGGGGGTGAATTAGTTGTAGAATAAAATATCCACAAAACCTTCATAAGCATTCAAATTCACATCAACTTAATTAACCCTTAATTTATTTAGAATGATCCTAGCATGAAAACAAATAATAGAAACAAAAACATCAACCATGCCTGATAGAGACACTAGATTTATGTAGAAAACCAAAGGGAAAAACCATGGTGAGGGTTAGCTCACAATATGAAGTGATTACAACATCTAATACAATAGGCTCACTTTTGGAGGTTTATTGCCCAAAAGAAAAGAAGGGCTCACTACTAGATTATGGAAAAGAAGAAAGAATGTTACAATGAAATCCTTCTCAATGCGAAACAAAATCCACCACAACATCACCCAACACATTTCGATACTCTCACGAAGATTGTAGACACCTTTTTCCTCATTGTACCTGGTGTTTCTAACTCATTAAAGGTCGCGCACTTCACAAATTCATACTTCACAATTCTACAATTCACATCACACTCACTCTACACAATCCTCCATCAACACAACACTTATTTATACCTTCTTCAACTTTGAAAACATTCTCTAAGGTCAACTATGCACCTCAACCATGCAAATTCAAACTAGGTTGGCACTAAGCATTCCCATGGTGGAAAGGAATGAAAGAGGATGACACCACATCTTAACTCAGACCCAAATCATACATATACACCACGTCACATTTCCACAATCACTGAAGAAAATCCATAATTAGCGTAAACACCCAAGGTTGGTCGAACCTATATAAACACCATTTAAATTTAAGTACATGCTTTCTCAAATCCAAAGATGACTCATGGACCACACACAACACTTGAACACAATCTAGAATATTCCATAGACACCTTGAAATCCAACAAATTTCTTTGCAACAACTTCCACCTAAAGAATGTACACACCTAATACACATAGACAACCTTCCATACATTGTAACTCAAGAAACCAACTTGTGGAGCACCAAATCATGAAAAAATCCAATTGAAGGTAGATATGAACCTTATCAACACACTTCCAAAATTGCAAGACTAGAAACCAAACTACAAAGAAATATGGAGCAAAATCATTTCTCCTAGACAATACTGCAACACAATTCACACACTGGTGAACATAACTTCTTTTGCACAATGATCTAGACCAAGAAATTCTAGATATAACACCTATGAACACCTTTGATCAACATATCCAAACCACACAAGTATATCTTCAACACAAAAGAAATACAGAGCAAAACCAGAACACCACTTTGTACGCCCGAACACCTTTGCAACATATTGTTTTCTCTTTTATTCAAATTTTCTCAAAAGAACTTGGAAACCAAGCAACATAAACACATTATCATTATCTTCAATACTTCCTTATCACCATCATACCAACTGCAACATAGCTATACATCCATAAACATAAGCTTATCAAAGCAACACTAGAGGTTGACATCAGTAGCACTTACTAAAGACAACATAATGGGACTAATCAAAGCATAATCACAACTTCTCAAATATCACCAATTGATTTTAATGACAACTTAAACATATGCCTATTGACATCAATGACAAAACCAACTACTCATACTTGCAACACTTACATCATAACTTTCTGATTTAGTAGTCTTGCAAACCCTAGTTCTAGATTTTGTGTTTTTTGTGTTTTGAATTCTTCATTTAGGGTTACATATTGCATGTTTGCATCATTTAAATCTCATAAAAATCCAAAAATATTGCATACATTTTGCATCATAGTTTGCATTAGTGTTTGTTTTAGTCATATAAATCAAAATTTCATTTAAAATTGCACTCAAAACTGTCATTTTTGTTTACACATTATCATATAGTTGCACTTGCAATTCATCATAAAATTTTGTAAAAAAATAGTCATTGTAGAATCATTTTGCAACTAGGAACAGTAATCATAAACCATAACTTAGACACTCAATTTTTGATTTTTCAGACCCTTGCACAAAGACTCATTCACCCCTGGGCAACCTTGTCCTTGTACAAGTGCTTCTATAAATTTTTGCACACAATTTTGTCTCTGTCTGGTAAGCATTTCTTGTACTTGCAAAATTCTATTTATGTTTCAAAAAATTGCATATTTTAAAGCATTTTACATTTAGTTCATTTGGAAAAGAAAGTGCATTGTTTAGAATCAAAATTTGCATTAAAAATTCATCATTTTTAGGTCTTTCCATCTTACACTCAGTCAACAATTATATTTTAGATCTCAAAATTGCATTTCAATTTGCTTAAATAGTAATAGCATTCTTGCATATTAGGAAATACTAAGCAAAACATCATCATGTATATGTGTTTTGGTAAAGTGTGGATGTCCTTGAAATCTTTGGTTGATGTTTCAAGTTGTGTTTGGCGATGATCCTAATGCAATTGAGACTATTCATGATCCTTCACCTCCTGATGCATGTCCTCATGAAGTAGACATATTGGGTGAAGATGAAGAGAGCATGCAATAATTCATACACAACTCCTTGCATAACCTTGAGTAAAATGCAACCTTTTTCCGTCAATGCAATGGCCTAATAACCAATGTCAACAACCAACACCTCCCATAATTCCACCACTTGACATGTTCAATCTTTTACATCCTGAAATTGGATCTCAAAATAAATCTCAACCATCAACCATAGAGGAACCTATTCATAATGAAGAAATATCTACTAATACCTCTCCATCCTATGTGAACAAAGTCACCAACTCACCTATTAACCTAGAGCAGTGTTATGGCCAGGGTTTTACAATTTTGACAAAGCAAGGATGTGACATAAGGAATGAGCATGAGATTCACAAATTACTAGAACAAATACCATCAGAAGAAACTAAGGGGTTAGGATATCAAGATCCTTCACCTCCACATCAAGTAGTTGCTCAATCAAGTAAGAAACCTAAGCCCTATAAACTTAAGAAGCTACCATTTTAGCATACTATAACTAAGACTGAGTAGGCCTTAGATAAATTTCTCAACCTAGGATTTGATTACATTACCACTTATTTGGGAAAGCAAGAAAGGAAAAAGTACAAACATGTCTTATTGTGTATATCATAGAATACTTGGGAATCTTACTGATGAATTTCATGCTTTAAAGAAGGTATTAAAGGAATTTGATCCTTTTATATGTCAAGACAATTGTATAATCGAATAATAATTGTTTAATTTTCCCCTTGCCATGTGATAGTTGTAGAATTATAGCATGCTCAATACCACATGTATTGAATTTATGCACAATTATCTTTTGTATTACAAGGAGTAGCATATCATATTATATCTTGGCTCATCTTTGTTCTACACTTGGGGGGCAAGGGGTTATGTAGCCTTGTCTTAGGGGTATTCCTTATTGGGATCCCTTTCTATTTCCTTAAAAATTTAGTGTAGTGACTACACTAATATTTTAAGCGGGGGCATATAGTCCCTCACTTATTGTTTGTATGTTCCCTTCTTAGTGATGATATCATACATCTCCTAGGAAGTGTGATCATATTAATCAAAGTGTGGCTTTCTTGATCTATGTGAAGTATCACTTTTATGGTAATTTTAGGCTTAATGTCCCATAAGAGTGAGGCCTTTCTTGGCATATGGAATTCATCTTGGTGGTAATGCTATGGCTTGCATTCCCTAAGGTGTGAATCTTTTATTCCTTGACTAGTCCTCTCTTGGTGGTGATGTCAAGTGTGATGTTCCCTAAGGTGTGACCTTTTATGCATTAAGAAAAACCCCTTTGACTATTTTTTTAATTCTTTATCCTAGCAATTTTATTCCATAAGTGTCTAGCATAATGCAGCTTGCTAGCCTTGTGAAGAAATTTTATTCCATGAGTGTCTAGCATAATGCAACTTGCTAGCTTTATGAAGCAATTTTATTCCATGAGTGTCTAGCATAATGCAACTTTGTTCTGGTGTGAGGCACCTTATCCGGTCACGAGCGTCCAGCTAATAACGCAAACCTCCAAACCCCAGCCAACTCATTCCGGCTTATGTCCCAGCATAACACTTTGCTGCCTTTATGGCTAATTTTTCTTATTCCATGTGTGTCTAGCATAATACAACCTATATAGCCTTGTGTGAAGCAATGATCATTTTATGGCATGCACCAGGAATATCATACTTCACTCAGACCCTAAGTGTTTCTACATCTTGGCCTTTGGGGCCCACCTTATGAATATGTCAAACCTTTCATAGCCCCTTTGTGAGTATACTTCTTTATGGACTTATACCAACACAACTTCATATCCATCCTTTCTTTCTTTTTTTCCTTTTCGTGATTAACTTTACATTGAATGTTTACGTACCTTTGTATCGCTGCTTTTTCACATATGTGTTCTTTTTTTACCTATGTTGGTTTTCCATGAGATCATAGATCTTGGGGGCTTGATCACTCTCCTTGATCCTTTATCATCTTATCTTTCCAATAGTTGTACAATTGGACCTATCTTGACATATATTTCTCTACTTTAGTGTGAGTTTGAGCATAAGTTCATACTCTCACTAAAGTGGGGGCTAAATGTAGTGTAGGAAATTTTATACCTTTACTATGTCACATTATGTTTGGGTCCCTTAGTTTATTAGACTTAATTAAGCTTTTAAGTTGCTAAATTATGAATTCCAAAGCCTTATTTTTACCATTTTTCGAAAGGAGAACCAACATTAAATAAATACATTTAATATATAAATTACCATGGAATATGTGTCCTATAAATATAGGCTAGGACCCATTTTCCCATGGGCGAATGGGTACCCTTTATGTGCCAAGACCTATTTTAAAATTGTTTTTTGGAGGCAATTTAACATTCAAAATTCAAATTGTAAGTGTCGGCTTTTGGAATCTAATTTTTGGTAAATTAGATAAACACCTATAAATACATAGTCTTTTGATCATTTGAAATGGAAGTGACATCAAGAAACAATCCTATTGAGCACATATTATTTTCAATAGCATTCAAGAGCAACATCATCAGTCATTTGTAGCAACAATCAAGATCCTAACATCATGTTAAAGTTTATGTGTGTTCATGTTGTTTTGTGAAGGCTAATAAGTGTTGTAGGTCTTCATGCATCCAAGAATTCAAGAAAATAAAGCAAACACGATCCAATTCCCTTGAAGTGATGTGTATGAATTTAGTCCTTTAGGGAAGTAATTGAAGGGTGGTGAGTTGTAGCAATTGTTCATTCATCATTTCTTTCCTTTCCATTCAAGGTTTTTATCATTGACATTGCCATTATGAAAGTGGAAACACTATTCATGAGGTTTGACTGAGGCAAGCCCCTAAAATGGCCCAACATT
>VDFB02355796.1:34391-49880 GCA_007258455.2 Sequoia sempervirens | reverse complement strand
TTATTCACCTTGGATGTATATATCATAAGTGCGATATTGTAACTATTGAATAAGGTTTATTTAAGATCATTAGGATGTTTAATTATTCTCACCTAAGTCTATAATAATGACACATGCCTACACCTTGACTCGAGGTACACAAGTACCACGACTACCTCATCAATCCTTGATTGACGGTAGGTAGATGCCACCTTTGTTTTAATCAGGGCCACCTTTGTTTCAATTAGGCCGAGTTAACTCACCCCTTGATTGAGAGTGATTGAGAATTAAGTCATACCTCTTATGCATGTCATCTTATTGATTCATGCATACAAAATGCCTATATATAAATATATGTTAATTTGTGGAACTTGTCTCTATAGTGCTGAATACAAAAATTCTTTATTTATTTTCTTGGTTTTGTGATTAGCTTATAGGCATTTGGTCTTAGGTAGATTTATTGTTCATTATAAATTTTAACACAAATCCCTACTAAAAATGCAAGATAAAAATTATTTTTATTTCTTATTAATCAACTTGATCACAAGGTTTGGTGTGTCCACAACGATGATGGTTTATAATGTAATGTATTGTAGATCTCATGAGCTCTCATATTTGGTTCCAATTATGGGATAAATTTTACTTTCTCATCCCCATATCATCCCCGAAGTAATGTTCAAGTTTAGTAATATTCAAAAATAAGATCATTATGAATATCATCAAGAGAAAAATAGTGAAAAATAAGAAGATGCGAAATGATATATTCAAGTTTACTCTTTGGGCTAGCAAAATTACATACAAAAAAGTTATTGAAAGAAGTCCACATGAGCTAGTCTATGGAGTGGAGGCCAAGATGTTTGTCAACCTTGAGTTTTTGGTTAACAAATTGATGCAAGAGATTGAAGGCTATGAAAATGATTCTAAATCTCAATGATTGAACAAACTTACAAGGATGGATGATAATAGAAGAGTTGCACATGTTAAAAATTGATTTCTAAAAAATAATATGAAGCATATTTTTTATAAGAAGGCAACACATATATGTTTCTAGGTAGAAGACATAATCCTCATGTGAAATACAAGATTAGATAATAGGAGAAAATATGGAAAGGTTGATATCTTAGGGGTTGGACCATATAAAATTATAAGTAAATGTGGGAAAGGCACATTCTATTGTAGGAATTTATATGGATATCCCATGGTATTGCTAGTCCATATTTATTATCTCAAGTACTATTTCTCTTGATTGGTGAGGTAATTTATATGTTTGCATATATTATTATTCTTGTGGTGTCTTTGTGTAACTATGATTCTTGTTGATTATGGTGAATTGTGTGTTTTGTGTTATTATATTTTTATTGTGTTGCTTCATGTTAGTTAGTTTTGTCTTGGTCTTGTTGTAGCAAGATTGTTTTATGGTTTTCTCCCAAATATTTGGCTAGGGTTCTCATTGTATCTACTTGGGATAAACGTCTCGGGCTAGATCCAATGTTGGGCTGCATATAAGTTTATAACTAAACTTGGTTTCTATATTTGTTGTAGTATCTTTTAGTTACATAGATATGTTTCTTAGGTGTTATTTTATTGTATTTTGTCATTTAAAATTATAAAAAAGTGTTATCCCTGTCTTATAGTGCTATCTGGAGAATTATTTTTCTACCCTTGGTTACTTCCATTATGTTACAAAGTCTTGTCTTATGTTGTGGTGTTCCTCTCATTTGTCTTCCTTATGTTGGGTCCTTCTATCTATGATGTTTTCTCTTGGGTTGTGATGTAGGAGCATCTCGGTGTACAATCAATCCTACACAACGAAAAAGATTTTAAATTTTAAAGCTTGTGTTTTGTTTTGATTTTTTGTTGTAGGCACAAATTATTGAGATTCTCAACTCCTCCAACATAGTAGAATTTGGTGACAAATTGTGGGAAAACCAAATTGTTTAATTGATTCTTTTTTAAAAAATTGTTTTAAAATTGTAGAAAGATGTTAATTTTCCAATAAGGCATATCCCACGCTCAATCTTGGAGTGGGAATTTAATATGCTCTATAACTCCACTTTGAAAATTTGAATTTATATTTTGTTGCAAGATTGGAATGCAAGGCATTAGGGAGAGTGAAGAGAGAGCGTTGTGTTACTCATAAACTTGACCCCCCTTTTCTTTGGGTTATCTTACCTTTTTGACTTAGTCATTTTACTTAAATTCATGTTCGGGCAGCGTCTTGTTGCACTTTTTGAACTTAAGTGGGGTTTTCGTTTGTTCCTCAAACCTCTCATTTTACCACCTGTTTTTTTGTATCTTTGGTTGAGCGATGTTTTGTGACTTTATTCAAACTTATTGTTCCTTTGAAAGTGGGTATGTGTGTGTGAATAACTTGCATAAGAAGATGTTATGTGTCAGGAGTTACTCGATAGCTTTCCCCGCAAGTTATGTTTGTGAGCAGTATTCTTTAAGCCATTTGGAACCTAAGCGGTGTTTTGTTAAGTTATGAGAACTACCTATTTCACTGCCCAAAAGCTTTTCAATGATTGATGGAGTAACAGTGAGTTTAACTCACATAACCAATGCATTATGCATAGAAGAAACTAACATTTTCAGATACGATATGAACAAAAACAAATGAGGCCATGCATACAAAAACACAGTGAGACGAAAAGGAATATTTTATTTATATATATGCACGTTTTTACATTGCATTGGCACTACAAAATTGTTTGATTCGACTACAAAAGTTCATATTACAGACAAAATACAAAAAAAGGAAATCTTCATTTAGGTACACAAGGCGAACATCAGGACTCAAATGCCCTCAACCACAGTCTAGAGGCATTCAACTTGAGTAGGTGACAATGGGTTCTCATGCGACTAAAGGAATTGTACGAAGAGCCCCATATCATTTCTTATGATTCCTGCATGTGGAAGATCCATAGCTTCCTCCAATGTCTCATCCTGAAGGGTTGATGCTATGCAGACGGTGTTAGCTATCAGTCCACTCCAAGGATAGTGATTGAGCCTAGTGATAGCCACATTGACACGATGATGGAATTCAAGCCTTACCATGTGCTCCAACGCTTTCACACCCCAGTCACGACGGCCAGAGGTCTTGACAATCGTGTACTTGAAGCATTCCAACATAGTAGTATTGTGTACATGGGATTGGCTCAAAAATGCTTTGCCTAGGATGCTGTGAAGCACCTCTTCTTCTACCTCGCTCTACATCACGAAGACCTCTTTCAGCTAATCTAACATATGCCTGAACAGTGGACTGCATTTGATCTCTTCCAAGACAATGTAGTCATTTGCAGAATTACCATCACTATGAGAGCTTGCCATGTTAGATGTTGTTGACTGATTAAAGGTGGTGACACTAGCTGAATTTATAGAAGGTTGGTTAGACATGGGTGCTTTCTCCTAAGTTTGATGAGATGGCAACTTGGTCCCAATTTATGGCTGATTTGAGATGGTTTAAATGACATTTTCCCATCAAACAACATACATGTGCTATCATTTGATATTCCCTTGATGTTGCATTAATATTTGATTGTGTGAAAGGTCATTCGGTGGCTATTGGTGAGATCAAGATCGGTTTTTCTTTCCCGATGTCTATTCATTTGCTAGATTAATTATTCTAATTGATTTTAACAATTTTTAAGAAAACGGTGGCAAAAACAAGAAGACCACCAAATTTAGTAACAACTTTGGTGACCGTTCAGTGGGGTTGGTTCACCATATATTTTAAAATAGAGAGATAGATAAGGGTTCTTCAAATATACACCTGGTGGTGTTATCGAGAGGGATTTTAGTCATTTATTTCATACTGTAATAGTTCATGATCTTTGTGTTATGAATTTAATGTGATGCTTAGTATGCTGATCTTTGCATTATGTGTGTAATCTAGTTATGTCTTCTTTGTGAGATAAGTTGGATGGTGTTCATTTATTATAGTGTGATCTTATTTCTTTTGATTAGATAGTCATAGGCTTTAAATCTTTGTGTTGATCGCTTATGTTTGTGATGAATGCTTTCCACACTAGTTTCATATTTATGAACTGGCGTCAGTTACCTTTTCTAGTTTTTGGTCAAAAGCATACTCGTGTTCATTAGTTTAGAGTAAATTCATTGAAAATCTTGTGAGAGAGTTGTACCTCGACAAAATTTAGAGAAAATTCACAAATGCAATTGTGGTCTTTTCAGAGCTATTAGCAGATTGTTACCAGTGCTATTGGGGCTAAGAGTCATTCATTTTGAGCTATTTATCATGATCCATTTCATTCGCTAATAGATTTTTGGTGACTCCGCTAGGGAAAATTGAAATTGAATTGATTGAAAAGTCTAACAACATCTGTCGCATTATGCGATGAGATAGTATTTCCTCATAATAATGTATTTCCTGTTTTGCAGCCATATTTAGATTGGGTGAGAGTAGAACAAGAAGACATCATTTCACAATTAAATACACTTGCTTGGAGATACAAGAGGAACACAACAGATTACATGCGAGTGAATCTTGCCTTGGAGGAAGAGGAAGAGTTGGCCCAACGTCCACCTGCACCTGTGGTTGAACATCCGCCGAAGTTGATATTTGTGTACTACGACAACCCTCCTTATCATCTTGATCGTCAGCCTAATCAGTCGTTCCAACATCCATGGGACCCACCCCAACATCAACCTAGGAATCCACCTCCAGCTCGTCCACCACCTAGAAATTAACCCAAATATTTCTCTTTCCCAATCTTTACTCCCTTGTGAGTTGGTGACTCTAATCATCTATGGCCTTGAATCTTTGATGTAATCAAGTTGGACCTCTTGCCTTGTCACAATACCATGAGTTACCCCATGGTTCCCAGAAATGGTTTCCTAAATTTTCTAGTCAAAATGAACAAGACCCAAAAGAACACATCCTGGCTATGACTGCAGTAAGTGGAATTTTGGGAATTCAAGAGGAAGATGTGTTTGTAAGAATCTTCATTGATAGTTTAATTGAAAAGCGGAGAAATAGTACAAAGGACTTGAAAAAGGAAGCATTACGAGATGGAAAGTCCTTAAAACAAAGTTCCTCCAATGCTATAAAATCCTGATCAACATTGCAGCCACCTTGCGAATTTTCTTTCAAATCATGAAGAATAAAGTTGAAACAATGAGGGATTTTATATACCGTTTCAATTGGTCTCTTCAATGAATTCTTGTTCTAGAAAGACCTAGTGAGGAGGTCCAATTTCACATAGTTATTTCTACTCTAAAACTTGACATTCAATTAATCCTCAAAAGAGACAAAGTTCAAGGAATTGAGAGAGCTCAATCAGAAGCAATAAATGTTGAGGATGATTTTATAGCCATGGGAAAATGGAAACTAGGTGCAAGTATGAAGCTTGAATCTAGTTGCAAGTTATCCTCTGAGTTCTGGGTTAAAAGCTGTGAAGAAGCATAATTACCTCACCCGATTGCTGAAAATATTAATCTAACAATTTTTGATAGCATACAACATGCTAATGAGAAATGAAATCAACATTACAATGAGCAAGCCTTCAATTTTTATACCTCATTTAAGGTTGAAAGTGATCCTAGTTCATCTAGTGACGATGAAGATGATGAGCCGTAGAAGAAGACACTAATTGTTTCTCCTCTTTTTGAAGATAAGTCCTTCTCTTATGAGGCTAATTCAAAGGACCCAGTGTCAAATTCCTTTCCTACTCCTGACTACGAAGTTTTCTCCTTTGAAGAAGCAATGAATGAGAAGACATGTTTTCATCTGGAAGAAAATGGAGGTCTTGAATGTGGTACTTCACAAGAGGAAGAAAAATGGTCAATTTATCCTAACCCTCTCCTCAATTTTGATGAATTCAAAATATATGATAATCCTCTCTTCACAAATTTAGTTGATAATCAATCTATGTCTAATGATGAAAATTTTTTATCAACGGTTGAAGATGGTCACAATCAAGGGAACAATGGGAAAACTGCTAATTATGTATTGCGAGAAGGTGAGAATTTCCAGACTGATGCACGTCCAGAGGTCGAAAGTGAATTAGTTATTGTTTTCTCTAAGGTAATCATTTCGCATGAAAGTGATTTGATTGAGGAGAAGTGTAATGAAGTTAAGGACAATATCATTTCCTATAGTGACTCTTCAAAGGATGGAGGGATGCTTGAGGGATGTAATGATGGAGGAGAATTTTGGACTCAGAATTTTATGCCAGAATTAGGCCTACCTAGATTGGCAAGTCTTGACCATGGAAATTGGCTATTGAAGGATGGTCTAGTGCCAACAGGATGGCAACATGATGAAATATTTAATGAGGAGTGGCTTTTTGGGAAATCATTTGACTACAGTTACATTTTTGTCCATTTCAATGCTGGGATGTCAATATTTCTAGATTTACTTCAGAGACTGTACGGGAAGGTGGGCCTTTTTAGAAAAGGGTTATTCTTCTTCCAACTGGTGAATGGGTTTGTATGATTGTTACTTTTCCTTTCCTTTTCTAACAGGTTGGTCCTGCCTTGTAAATAATTACAATTTTGGTGTGTCCATTTTTGGCTTGTTGTTTGGTTTGGTATCCTTCTCGTTTGACTCCATGCCCAATGGATAAGGACTGATCTTACATGTTGGGTTCTCTGCATCCTTTTCAGTCCTTGTCCCCAATCAGAGCCACTGTTACTCGTAAACATGAGCCCCCCTTTTCTTTGGGTTATCTTACCTTTTTGCCTTAGTCATTTTACTTAAATTCGTGTTCGGGTGGGGTCTTGTTGCACTTTTTGAACTTAGGCGGGGTTTTCATTTGTTCCTCAAACCTCTCATTTTACCGCCTGTTTTGTTGCATCTTTGGCTGAGCAGCGTTTTGTGACTTTAATTATTCAAACTTACCGTTCCATTGAAAGTGGGTATGTGTGTGTGAATAACCCACGTAAGAAGTTGTTATGTGTCAGGAGTTACCTGATAGCTTTCCCTGCAAGTTATGTTTGTGAGTTATATTCTTTAAGCTATTTGGAACCTAAGCGGTGTTTTGTTAAGTTATGCGAACTACCCGTTTCATCGCCTAGAAGCTTTTCAGTGATTGATGAAGTAACAATGAGTTTAATACACATAAACAATGCATTATGCAGAGAAGAAACTAACATTTTCAGATATGATATGAACATAAACAAATGAGGCCATGCATACAAAAACATAGTGATACCAAAAGGAATATTTTATTTATATATATGCATGTTTTTACATTACATTGGCACTAAAAACTTGTCTAATTTGACTAGAAAAATTCTTATCGGTGACAAAAGACAAAAAAAGGACATCTTCATTCAAACACATAGGGAAAACATCAGGACTCGAATGCCCTCAACCACAATCTGGAGGTGTTCAACTTGAGCAGTTGACAATAGGTTCTCATGTGAATGAAGGAATTGCGCGTAGAGCCCCATATCATTTCTTACGATTCTTGCACGCAAAAGAGCCACAACTTCCTCCAATGTCTCATCTTGAAGGTCTGACACTATGCAGATGGCGTCAGCTATCAGTCCACTCCGAGGATAGTGACTAAGCCCAGTGATAGCCACATTGACGCGATGATGGAATTCAGGCCTTACCAGGCGCTCCAACACTTTCACACCCTAGTCACAACGGCCAAAGGTCCTGATGATCGTGTACATGAAATGTTCCAGCATAGTAGTATTGTGTACGTGGGCTTGGATAAAAAATTCTTCACCTAGGATGCTATGGAGCACCTCTTCTTCTACCTCGCTCTACATCATGAAGACCTCTTTCAACTAATTTGACATATGCCTAAATAGTGGACTACATTCGATCTCTTCCAAGACAATGTAGTCATTTGCAGAATTATTGTCACTTTGAGAGCTCACCATGTTAGATGTTAAATGATTAAAGGTGGTGACACTAGCTGAATTTATAGAAGGCTAGTTAGACATGGGTGCTTTCTCCTAAGTTTGATGAGATGACAACTTGGTCCCAATTTATGGCTGATTCGAGTTGGTTTAAATTACATTTTCCCATCAAACAACATACATGTTCTATCATTTGATATTCCCTTAATGTTGCATTAATTATTTGATTGTGTGAAAGGTCATTTGGCAACTGTTGGTGAGATCAAGATTGGTTTTTATTGCCCGATGTCCATTCATTTGCCAAATTAATTATTTTGATTGATTTTAGCAATTTTTAAGAAAATAGTGGCAAAAACAAGAAGACCGCCAACGACTTTGGTGATCGTTTAGTGGGGTTGGTTCTCTATATATTTGAAAATAGAGAGATAGATAAGGGTTCTTCAGATATACACCTGGTGGTGTTATCAAGAGGGATTTTAGTCATTTATTTCATACTATAATAATTCATGATCTTTGTGTTATGAATTTAATGTGATGCTTAGTACGTTGATCTTTGCATTACATGTGTGATATAACTATGTCTTCTTTGTGAGATAAGTTGTATGGTGTTCATTTATTACAATGTAATCTATTTTCTTTTGATTAGATAGTCATAGGCTTTAAATCTTTGTGTTGATTTCTTATGGTTGTGATGAATGCTTTCCATGCTAGTTTCATATTTATAAACTGGCATCAGTTGCCTTTTCTACTTTCTGGTCAAAAGAATATCCATGTTCATTAGTTTAGAGTAAATTCATTGAAAATCTTGTGAGGGAGCTGCACCTCGATAAATTTCAGAGAAAAGCCACAAATGCAATTGTGGTCTTTTCAGAGTTGTTAGCGGATTGTTACCGGTGCTATCGGGGCTAAGAGTCATTCATTTTGAGCTATTTATCACAAACCATTTCATTTGCAAACATGTTGGAGAGTCATAATGTAATTTTGAATTGCACATTGAATGCACATGCCAAGAAGAGGAAACCCACACCTAGGAAGGAGTAATGAGCATTCTAGAAGTTTGACTAGCATCTGGGGGAGAGGGAGATTGTCTGAAGTTGTAACTGTGAGAACCAGTCTCGGTAAAATGCCCATAACTTTCTCATTTCTCAATGAAATTGAGAAATTAAAAAAAAATCTAAAATTTTGGGAAGGAGCAGCATAAAACCCAAAAACCATTATAGTAAATTCATGCTAACGAGGGAGCAGTGATAGGCAAAAAGTGAGATTGTTTTGCTACAATACGAAAAGAAGCTTTTGGACAGGAAAATAGATGCATAAAAGGTGTGAAAATGGAGATTGTTTTGGAGAGGAGAGGATTTGATGTCAATTGAAGTGTGTTATAGCTCATAGAGAGCAGTGATTTGATTTTTGTTTGCCTGTAGGTGTTTTCTAGAGAATATGAAGTTTATTTTTGTTTGCTTGTAGGTTGGTGTTGTTGGATTGACATAGTTGGGAGAATGTGGAAGATTTTGTAGGAAATTATTGTTGCAAGCATTCTGGAATGAATAATATTTTAGATTTCATATTTCTTGTGTTCTCCATTTATGTGAACTTTTAAAAACGGAGAAGTGAACTTGCTGCAACAATTAACAATCCCGTGGATTCTCAATTGTTGAGTTGCACTAGGTTGTGATGGTTGCATATGTTATTATGAATATGTTCTATATCTTGGTAGCCTCCCTTGCTCTAATGGTCTTCATGGTAGTAGTGGAGTTGATTTTCCTTGATTTTCTTGTGGTGTTATAATGGTCATGTTCTTAAAAATTCACATGTGATATATCTTTGTGGACATACTCTATGGTGTACTTATGTGACATCAAGTATTGTCTATGTTGGTAGAGATGAAGTTGTCATTGAATGTAGCGTGATTTTTTTATTGTCATTATAGAGACACACTCTCATTATTGAAGAAGTGTTATGTTGATAATGATGTATTCCTTATCCGTGAGGGTTAATTCTCAGCTCAAGGTCATTTTTTCATGAAGCTATGGTGGTTGATGTGGTTCTTGGTCTCTTATGCTATGACCACAACTATTGTATTGATCATGAATGACTTTGAGCTGGGTTGGTGCATTCTTGTAGTGACATGTTAGTGATGGTTTTTGTGGTTCCTTGAAATTTTATTTATCCATGGCCTTTGCATCACCTCATCCTTATGTGTGTACAAGTTGTGCCTTATTTTTTGTTCACCATCCTACCTACCCCATTTCCATGTGGAGTATATTCAAATTATTTTCAAAAGGTTTACGCATTTCTACCAATCTGATAGGGTAGGGCTGGATGAGATAATCACTATCCCATGCTCTGGGTTTCAACTTGGAAAACTCCTTTGGTGTCACTCTCCACCTTCTTAACCTATATTCCCTAATGCTTGTTAGTCACCCCTGGTTCCCCTGGCCATCCCTACTATCATCATCATTTCTCTAACCTAGCAATTCTCGGTATTCTTTCTCACTTTCTCTCCTTAGCCTTTAATCTTCCTAAAGACTAGCAATCCCTCAAATGCCTCACTAACTTGATGCAGGGTGTGTGATGACTTCCATGGCTTCAAAACCATCTCACAAGGGTTCTTATACAACCACCAATCACCATTTCTCCATCGTTCACTCCAAACCCTATTCTAGGGTTCAAGAAGGGCTACTAGCCTTGAGCCCCTTTTAGGCCTCCTAGCTGAGAAATCTGGTCTTTGTTCTAAAATATTACAAGAACACCCCATTCTTTCTTTGAGATCCTTGGTTCATTTTCCTAACTCTCCAATATTTTTAGGGTTTTGGGCCTTTACCAGCTGTACCAAGCCAATTCTTGAAAATGGCCTAAGACTAGGGTTTACAAGCTTTTCACTGGTTGTTTCCAGACTGTCAAAGTTTTCTCCCACCAAATGGGTTGATGGAACCTCCTCCTGACCACTAGACCTTGCCAAGACCCTCAACTAAATTCTCCAAAAGGACATTCTTCAAAATATTAACACCCCTACATAATATGTACCTTTCACTCCCTGTCTTCCCTAGCCATTGCTAGCAAATTCTTCACACACACAAAGCCTACCACCTAACACCTAAATTCTTCAAATTCTCCAGACATTGATAGAAAATCCTTCACACACACAAAGCCTACCACCTAATATATGTGAAAACATGGTGTCTAGGCACTGTTCCCAAAGGGCCGTACAGTTTGTACAGTGGGAAAGTGCTCTAGCACCCCATTTTCTAAAAATAGTCTAGTTCAGGCTAACAATAGGGCAACAATGAACTATTTACAAAAAGGTACCTAAAAATCATACAAGAAGCTATTTAATAATAAAAAATGCTTGAATTCCAACTACACTAAATCCTACAATCAAAACAGAAGTAGAACTAATCCATTAAAACTCAATCAAGATGCAAAAGTCAAAATTTTTGCATAGAACGTTGTTTTCTTCAAATTCACAAGATTTCACCAAAACATCAAAGCTTCCAACCCTGCTCCATGGTCGAATCACCCCTTAAATAGGCTCCAAAAATAGTTAAGTTTCATTGGTCGAACCTATTGATGACCTAATGGCAAAAGTTATAAAACCCACTGTGTTTTTCAAACTTTGCCAACTTTTGACAACTTAGCAAGATGATGTTCAAAACCTTTTTAGCTCTTGTCAACTTCTTTCCTAAAGATCAAAAACATCTCAAAGCTCTCTACACAATGGTCAATATGACCTCAAGATAACACAACAAAAAGAACTGCATTCTAGTCTTCTAGAAAACCTAATGTTTCCTAGGTGCTCCTCGCGACCACAAACACTATTCATCTCACCTACAAGGTTCTTCTCCATGTTCTCAATCTTTGACAATTTGCTTTATGTTTAACTTTATAGGTGATTAATACTCTCTTCACCATTTAATGGTTCAACCTTTCTTCCTTTAAGGTCATCAAGTGGATTTGTAATTATAGGGTATGGTTCAAATATTTGTCTTGAATATTGTGTGTGTTCATGACAAGGATTTATTTATTTATTTTGATCTCCATCAATCTAGTGTTGCATTAAAGCTTGGATTTGATAGATGGTTATGCTCCTAGTGATTTCTCATGTGGTTTCATAGTTCTATACATTGTTGGGAATTATTACTCATCTTGTAGTTATGAGGGCAAGGCCCAAGTATCCTCACAATGCAAATTTTGTGTGATGCTAAGAAAATTTCTCCCCTTTAGGGCATCAATCTTCTGATAGTGTGTTGTACAGGTCATGTGGTCAACCCAAAGATGATTTGACCTAAATTTAAATCTCCCTCTAAGATCCATGATATAAAAATGTTATATATTTATTGTCAAGGCAAAGGAGAAATGGTTGGATTTTGGTCTTGTTGCATCATTGAGAAAGGAGAAAAGTTGCAGATGTTTGTCTTAGTGTCTTGTAATAAGTTAAAAACTTGGGTATTAAATGCGAATGTCTAATTTTCACTAAGTTTTTCATTACCATTGTATCCCATCAAGGAATGAATATAATATACACTTTGTAACTATTTGAATTTCTCCATAATTTTTTTTAATTCTTTTGATGGCCACATTGACCCTCTTGGTCATATTTGTTGGTTTGGACATTGTCTTTGATTGGTTTTTAACTAGAAGGCTGTAAAATTCCTTGGAAAGGATTTTGTATGGCATCCTATCAAAGCTACATAGGAAGTTTGCAATTTTTTTAATGGATTATTAAGGTATACTTAGTTGGTTACTCTACAAAATTATCTACTTCTGATATATATGTATAGATTCTATTTAAGTGTAAGGTTGTGAAGTATAGTCCTTCTCATCGTCTTTACGTTGTCATCTTCCAATTTGCTCATATATTGTTCTCTAGTCTTGGAAACTAGAATTTTTTGTACATACAAGATAAAGACACCCATATGCTATATGGTCAACATACTATAATCCCATTGCATTTAAAAATAATAAAAGTCCTTAATAACATAAAAAAATAGTAGTTAATTGTTTGGAAAACATGATCTCATTGTCTAAAAAAATACATTTGTGTGCTTCACACATATTTTTCATAGTGACATATGTATTGTTGTTTATCCTTTATCCATGTATGAAGTGAAGACTAACATTGAAAATATTAATGGGTTAAGAAGATAACATACATAATCTCTACATAAGTCACATATCATGCTTCTAGAGGTGTGAAATATTTGTTCTCGATAAACTGACACATAGATACCTAGTGACAAACAAATAGGAGTTGTTATGAATCAAGTATGACTCATCTTAAGGTCTATTCCATCACCATTTATATTTAGTTATTTGAAGAGAAACACCTTAGGGAACACTCCCTACGCCTAGCATAACCTAAACTAGGAGTTATCCATCCTTGTAAAGTGGAGAATTGTTATCCCAACTTGATCATAAGTTGTAAATTATTTGCCATAAGTTGGATACACCTAATGCTTAAGCATAATTTATCTTCATATATTTGAGAATCCACGACTCTAGGAACCAACATGCTCTTTTAGGGTTTTATTTTTTGATTTGACATGGATATGGAATGCCCTTAAAATATAACAACACAACACACAAATCCACACAACTGTACATTAAGTTAGCTCATAATGGTTAGTAGGAAGAAGTTGGTAATATTTAATTTATATTTTGAGATTTAAAATTTTGAGGTTTAGATTTACATGTGCGAAAGTGACTCGGGTCAATTCCACACTTGGATTTGAATTGAGATAATGAATGGGATATCTGAAGATTAAAATTGGTTTCTTGGGATGAATTTTGAATGGAATAGGCTAAGATAGGATTATGAACTAATTTTTATCCAAGAATATGCCACTTATAAAATTTATATACCATAAAAACACTCTATATCAAAGTGGGCTTAAATATAAGAAAAAGAGACATATATATTTTGAGTTTGATTTTAACAATATGTGTTTAATTCAGTACTTCCATAGAAAAATCTTTGAATTCTAGTTTATTAGACCTTAAAGTAGAGTAGATTCCATAAGGATAAATTTATTGCCTTCAATATGAAAGACCATATTGCATATTGCCTTGGATATCGCCTAGATTAATGAATGATAATAATTAAATGATGAGTAACTAAAATCACTACAAGATCTCATCACCAAGTTAACTCATAAAAATTAGTATAAAAAAGTTGGTTAGGTTTAATTTAAAATTTGAGATTCATAGTTTAAGATTCAGATCTACATGTGTAGAAGTGACTTCGATCTTGGGTCAATTCCACTCCCTCAATTTTGAATCAAAATGACAATAGGAGATCTATAAATTAAAATTAATTTTTGGAGATGAATTTTGATAGGGAAATGCTAAGATAAGATCATGACCTAATTTTTATCCATGAACATATCACTTATAAAACTAGAAATCACACCTTGTTGTGCAATGGGTATGCCAAAGAGGTGTGGAAGGTCAATTAAGGGAAAATTTGGTCCATTTTTTGCATACATTTGTGTAGTAAATAATTTCAATTGGTAGACAATTTAGCAAATGATGTTGTTCGTGGAACATAAGTCTTAATGGAGATGTGATAGCTTCAAATCAACATGCATCCACTTACAAAGATCCAAAAATAATTGAAAACCTCTAAATCCTGAAGATAATCAGAATCCATTACCAATAGGCTCATGTTTTGTTTGCACTAGAGAGAGAGGGAGAGAGATGGATAGAAAGAGGGAGAGATAGAGAGGGGAAGAGTGTGAGAGAGAGGGGCAAGGAGATAGAGATAGAGATAGATATGTAGAAGGAGAGGGATAGGGATATGAAGTAGAGGGATATAGAGATAGAGATGAAAATGGAGATGGAGAAGGAGGAGAGGGATACTGGGGAGAGGGAGATATAAAGAGAGAGAGGAGAGAGGGATAGAAAAAAGATGAAGGAGATAAATATATAGAGAGGGAGAGAATGAGAGAGGAAGATATATATATATATATATAGTGATATAGAGAGAGGGAGAGCTATAGGGGTAGAGATATGGAGAAATAATGAGATAGAGATAAATGGAGAGATAGAAGAAGAAATATGGAGAGATAGAGATAGAGAGGATAAAAAATATAGATATATAGGTCTAGGAAGAGGGAGAGGGAGATAGATGGAGAGATATGGATAGATAGAGAGAGGGGGAAATGTCTAGAGATAGAGGGGGAGAGAGGAAGATAGATCAAGAGAGAAAGAGAGAGACACATAGACAAAGATATAGAGATAGACCTAGAGGGAGAGATAAAGATAGAGAGAGATAGGGAGATAGTGATGAAGATATATAAATATATAAATGCATAAGTAGAAGGAGATAAAGATGAAGAGATAGAGATATAAGAAGATATAGAGAGATGGGGAGAGGGAGATAGAGATAGAGAGATAGACAAAGAGAAGTAGCCATAGAAAAATAGAGAGGGAGAGAGGGAGAGAGAAATAGGGGGCGATAGAGGGAGGGAGAAAGAGGAAGATATAGACATATGAGAAGATAAAGAGAGAGAGAGGTATGTGAAGAGAAAGGGAGAGAGGTAGAGATAGAGAGATAGAGACAAGTAATAGAGAGAGGGATAGATAAAGAAAGGGAGGATAGATAGAGAGATAAAGATAGAAATAGGGAGGGAGAAACATGGATTGCGTGTATGTGTGTGTGAGAGATATAGAGATAGAGAT